>QGMJ01000239.1:0-40303 GCA_007821545.1 Lachnellula subtilissima
CATTCCCCTGCTGCCACCTTATGACCTTATCCTTAAAAACCAGCGCCTCATCTTTATCCGGCACCACCACAACACTATCAGGTACCAACACAACTCTCTCCCTCCCTCTTAAAATAAACAGAAAATAACAATATCATACGTTCCTCCTCTTTATTCACATACTCATCCTCATGCTCCTCAGGCACTCCCGAGGCAGAGAGCTCGATAATCTCTCGATCAGACACCGGCCACTTCTCGCTGGAGCATGCAATTTGACGCTCCGCTTCCGTGTACAGGCTACTTATTCTCTTGCTTCCGTGTAGCAGTTTTTGCTTCTTCTCGGAGAACTGGACGCTGTGGCTACCTATAATGCTGTGGTAGTAGCTTTGGTGTTCTTGGGTTTGGATGGCGTGGAAGCGGGGTCGACTTTTCGTGCTTTTGAAGAGCGTGCGCTTTCTCTTCAATTTGAGGGCCGGATGAAGAGGGGTTGGCTCCGTCTTGGTGGGTGGAGGGGGGGATGAGGTGGTCGTGGTCGTAGTCATGGTCGTGGTCGGTGAGCGAGGCATTGGGAAAATGCGTGTTGTACTGTGGAGGTTGGCTTCGCTGTAGGCTAAGGGTTGAAGGTTGTGGTGCGCTACGAAGTAAGGTAAAACTTTTCTTCTCTATAGCTTGAGGATTGCGTGTTTGCTTAGAAGGAAGGATAATGTACGGAACGAAATAGGAGTGTTTGAATGAAGGGATTCAGGGCTCGAGTAACAGTGTCGGCAGCTGAGTGGAGGGCTTCAACATTCAAAAATTGAATCGAAGTATGTTCCGCTGGAGACTTTGTCGTGAATTGAAGATTTGAATCTGCTCTGCCAGGTTTGATTTCTACTTAGAGTAATAACTACGCTCAGCTTTTATCATGGTACTTTGGGTAAGAGAGTTCTTTCGTAAACATGGAATGCACATAGAAAGCGCTATCAATAAAGTTATAAGAAAATCCTCAAGGAACTCTGTATTAGGAAGTCCTCGCCTTCCGCCCCTGGAGCTCGAAAGTGCGAGGCTATTAATGCAGCAAAGTAAATCGAATATCAGACGACAGCTTCTCCTAACGACTCAACTCTCCCGCAGTATCTTGATACTCTCCGCATCCCGCGCTATCTGTCCATTATACAGCAGGACCTCCCGTTTCTGTACTTCATTGATATCAACCAGCTCGTCAAACTTTCCCTCCCATTCCGCCCTTTGAGTCCGGGCGCTCTGGACTCTGCGGCCCTCTGCGGCGAGTTGGGCTTTGTAGTGATCTATTTGTTGCGTGAAGTTGTCATTCAAGGGGGACGTTGCTGAGGCGCAATGGAGATTGAAGTGGAGGAGGCGTCGGCTTTAGAGGGATTTAACAGCTAAGTACCGTCCCTGGGTTGTATGCCGGGCATTTTGGAGCTCAATGCGCGTGTTGGGACGCCTGATGAAGTCAGAATTGTGGGGGAGTTTGGTTAGTAATTCTACTAGACTTCCTTCGTTGCCCAAAGCACGTTTTCATCTTCTCTGCAAGGACTTCTTCTTTTGAAAAAGCTGCTTTGAGAGAACGATGCGTGCTTGTCTTTTAACACATTCATTATCTGGATATCATCCTCCATGATGTTGTATTTGCTGGATTGGTCGATGTCCGTATACTCGGAGTGGCCAGACAGACCCCTAGTAGCAGAAGTATTTTCGAAAAAATCCTTCCTTGAGAGTTTACTTGATCTTAAAGATAAATTTTGTCATGTTTCCGTTTGTGGAGCTAAAGCATAATGAACTTCTACTATAGGACTAGAATATGTGTTGTGTTTCAGACTATGAGAAGAGGAAACTCACAGCGGAGGGACATTCTGATTTCCCTCAGGTGCCTTGTAATTGTCCTTTGTCTGAGTCTTGTGTTTGACCATATCAGATCCAAAATCAACGTCACCTTGAGATGAGTTGTTTTTGTTGCTTTCGTTGCCAAGTTGATCCTGCGATTCTAATGGGAAGCCATTCTGGTCATAAGCTTGTGCATATACACCTGACTCGAATCTTGTGACTAAATTAAATTCACCGCCTGCTGCTGTGATTAAGGGCATGTTAAATGTCGAGTTGACGGTCTGTTCTGAAAAGCAAATGGTATGGATGGGACAAAGATACGGCACAATAAGAGCTAACGTGTAGTTGTAGGGGAGCCAAACGATGAGAGAGTTGAGATACAGCAACTGTATGGTCTTTCGGGGCAACAAAGAGTTCTGCTTTCCGCGAGAACGATCTAAGATGTGTTTTGGGTGAACTTGTCACATGATGTCTTTGCCTTGTGCACAGCCAAAGAAAGGGCAACAGCTGAAAGTTAAATTGTTGGAAGTCCCACGAACTTAGAGTAGACTTTACACGTGCTAAAATGGTTTGAACTATCTGAAGTTGTAAGTTTGGGCTATGAAAAGATATGGCTCTCAAGTGACATGTGACGAATCACACGTGCGAAAGTTTTACTGCGGAGCATGCGGTCCATTGCAAAAATACCTGTAAGTATACCTACCTAGGTAGGTAGCTGAGGTTGGCCGGCCTCAAGTGGTGAATGCGGCTTAACCTAAAAGCGTGCAAACTACTAACGCTTAATGAATATCGACCAAGCATATTCTCAAAAGTTATATTTTGGACCTCTGTCGCCTTTACTCGCAGCAGAAATTCAGCCCTCAAATCTCCAACCCTTGACGTCGCCGTCTCGGAAACCAGCGCCTAACGTTCTCCCCAATCCTGACCGCTCCCCCTTAAAGTCGAAACAACAATCTTCCATACAAATGTGCCCACCTTAATCGAGCCAAAGCCTCATCCAAGATGGCAAATCCGACGCCTGTCCCAAATACCAATACTTCCACTCTTTCGCCCAGTAGTGAAATCCCCGCCATAATCGCCGCGGGCTCTACACAGACCGAAGAGAATCCAGACACGTCTTGTTTGAAGCTTTTCAAAGTGGCACGCGATGCTCTTGATGTCTCGACTGCCGAATTGCGTACGATAAAATTATTCAATCAATTATTTGAACACTGGGAAGATCAAATTGTCAATCTGGAAAAGCTCACGACGTCACAACGTGCGACCATTGAACTTCATAATGAATACATCGCATCTGATATGTTTGATTCTTCATACCAGTTGTTCTTGAAATCCAAGCGCTTAGGGGAGATCAATAATGCAACGCTAAGAAACCCATTCCCCGAGGACATACACACCGAATTCGTGATAGGCGCTTCATTCTCCATTACCTCGAGTGATGGTACTTCCTTTACGCCATGGGATCTTGAAGCTTCTTTTGCCTTTACTCTCCGGGTTTTGAATGGTTCAGATGCCCTGGCAGAGGACAAAAAAGCCTTGCATACAATCTTTCGCTATTGGGAATGGGAGCAAAATACTCTCAGACGACGCTACAGAGATCAGTCAAGTTTCAACAGTTATCTCAAAAGTATTGTTCGATCAAACGAGCTCTTAGTAGAATTTCAAGCCCTCATAGATAAGGATGAGGACGAGCCCACGGATACGGACATCCAACTAGCAAATGAGCAGAAGCTTAACGAGAGGCTGAAGAGGCAGATAGTCAATGCTGAATCTCTTTTCGCCGTCAAGGCACAGGAAAAAGATGCCTTTTACCTCATTCTTTTAGGCGCAATGGTTGTACGTTTTGAGCAGTTGGCTAGGTTCAACAACCATCGGGAGGCAGGGAAAGACGCCAAAATTGCACTACTGACGTCTAAATTCTCAGACTGGGGCAAAGCCATTGACGGATATATAACAAACCTCGCAGACAAGCAAAAAGTCATTGAGCAATACAGCACAACAGTCGCAGACCTTCTCCATCAAGCCAAAATTTCCGAGCGACAACATGCAGGCGACATAAAACAAATCGCGGAGAAGGTTAGTAAGCTTTCCAGTACGGCATCTGGTCTTGAAAGCCGGGTGGCTGAAAGGAATGAACATCTCCAAGCCCTGGAATCCCAGCTCGCGGGCCTTCGGCGTCAACTTCGAGAGAAAGCTACGGAGCTAAAAGACAAGGATTCTCAGCTGGTCAATAAGCGCACGGAATTGGAGGACAAGGACGCCCAATTTCTGCGAAACGACGAAGATCTGGCGCTTCTTTGTTCTCAAATTCAGCGCCAGATAAATCTAAGCGAGACTTTGAGAGAGGAAGGTGCATTGAAGAACAGGGTACGTTACGATGAGTGTGGAATAAGCTATTCTTGGTTCTGAGGGGAAATGCTAACACTGTGTAGTTTGTTTGCCTTTTCGGTTTCCTGGCTTTGGGGTTGGGATTGGTAGTTATCAAGAAGTTCTCGTAAGAAATCCATCCCCGCTCCTTCCTGCCCCGTCCCTTTCCTGAAGCTAACTAGATTGACAGAAAAAAATCCGACATACAAAATAGAATATCATTGCATGTGAGGGTCACATTCCTTTGTACTACGTAGATGATGTTCCATTTTCTTCCGAGGACTTCGAATTGGAAGGGATAGTTGAACTTGGAGGATTAAATTTTCAGGTGGCGTTCTGTATTAGCTTTGTTCTACAAAGACTAGCATTACCTTTTGTTTAGTTTGACTACGTGCTTGTGACTTGGAGTGGAGGTTGATTATAGCGCATGAATGGATGAGAGTGATCAAACTGATGCTATAAAAACAGAGAACTCTGCAACTAGCAATGTCAAACCTTTGGTAATGACTTTAATAACCGTTGAGAATCCTGTCTTTCGTTATCGTATCTGTTTACAGTGTCGAAAAACTAACTCTCAATGCTAATAATGAATGATCTTTTATCATATCACCTCCTGGACCGGATTCTCATTAAAATCCCTCCTGCATCCAGGCTCCATACATCTTCTATCCCATGCATATCTTAAAGCGCCCCAGACCACTGAATGTATTGTCAACATCCAGAATGTCCTAGACAGGTTGCGGCACGTACTTACTAATCTCTCTTATGATCAGACGGAAAGGGGGCAGTTTAGGTTCGTCCCCAAGTAATAAGCAGAGACGTCTCCTCTGATACTAGCTGTAACGTGAAAGCTTTCTGATTCTTTGTTTTCTCCTCCTCCAGTCAACAATCCTTGAGATTCCAAAGCAATCATGTAGATATATAAAGAGAGAGAAAAGATGATACAAGGTTTCAATTTGAAAGTTTCAAATAACACAGCTTGCTTGCGACTAAACTCATCAGATCCTATATACGATACGTTAGTCCCGCTCACCGCCAAAGAACCATGGTTTTCCCCTCTCACTTTGCCGCCGCCGCCTCCTTTTGCAACTTCTCAAATCTCTCAATCATCCTCTCCGAGATGGCCTTGGCATCCCACTTATACGTAACGCTGTCCTCCTTTACAACAGCACTAGCCCACTTCCAGAAACTCGGTGCCTTGGCTTCCAGCGAGGTAAGAAGGCTCTTGGGAAGCAAGGCCTCATATTCAGCAAAGGCAAGTATACGAATGACAAAAGAGGCAGTTTGGACCTTCCCGGACAGAATCAGCACTTATCCCATCTAACTCTCGAATTTCAAACGTGAAGTTCCGTTCGCTTCAAAGGAGATATCAATATACGTACCTCAGCCAGCGTAAGCCTATCCGACGACCCCCAAAAAACGGCCCCGCATCCCCCAACAACGGCTCCAGCTCCTTCACAACCGCATCGACAATCGTCCCCACCGCGCGCTCCTTCTCCTCCCCGACCTGCGCCCTCAGCGCCGTCAGATACAGAGTGAATACCTTGCTAATAAACGTATCGACGAAGAAATTGATCTTAGCCCGCTGCAGCGGCCCGCCTTCATCGGTACTGGCTTTCTCCAGATGCGACGGGTGCGCGTCGACGAGGAACTGCGACACGATGGCTGATTCGGTTAGTATGATGCCGTTGTAGTCGAGCGCTGGCACGAGGCCGCGGGGGTTGATCTTTAGGTATTTGGGAGTGCGGGGTACGGATAGGTCCACGATGACGGTTTCGAAGGGGAGGTTGAGTTCGCGGAGCGCGATTTGGGAGCGGTGTGCCCAGGGACAGGCGTAGCTTGTGTACAGAGTTATTTTGGGAGTTTCGCTGGAGCCCATGATTGCTGTTTGGTATAGATAGGTAAATGAGGGAAAGGAGAGGTTGAGAGGGGGTTTCAAGTTGAGGGGAGCGGATCACGTGCTTGGGTATCGTACTAGGTCTGGAGCTCGAGAGGAAATGGTTGAGTGTTTGTTTTATGGAGAGCGGTATCTCTTATAAATATCTCAGGCTTCAGGCTTTCGTACTCATGTAATTGGCGGCTTGGATGATGTGATTGATAATGAGGGGTAAAGTACTCGGTATTTCTAAGCATGTTTCGGGCAATCCGGACTTTAGAATGAGGGGTGAAAAAGGGGGCACTGCACTAATGAAACTCGGTTATTTCCGACATTCTTTTCACCTACCCAGGCGAGCCAGGCCAGGTATATATAGAGAGGCTCTCTATAAACGAGAAAGAAGTAGGAGAATACAAGCACGAGAAGTGGTTTGTCTACAATACTAGTGCTGTTTTTACTGATACAGAGAGAGCTCTATAGAAATTGAAAAGGGGCAAAATAAGTACAACTAAACTCCTTTGTCTCCGCCAATCTTTCTTTACACGGAGAAGAAGGACAGGGAAAGTTATAGTTGCGGCTCTACAACTAAATCTACACCAAAAGATATATCAATGACCTGGGTTGTCAATCAAGTCTTGATGTTAGCGCAGCACTGCTAGAAGGGCAGATGTCCAGGCGGGTTATGGGGTGGAGTACTTTCAAATTCCCTATATATTGCTGGTACTTCTCACAACACAGAACTAGGATTAGAGCTGAAGATGCCGAAAAGACTATATCGCACAAGAAGTATGTTCTTGTGCGTAAGAGTGGAGTGTCCGTATTCCTGCAAACCGCAGGAAAAGGCAGCGCAGGCAGCAGCAAATTCAAGACCCCTATCTCAAACCCCTCAAACCACACATTCCCCAACAACTCTTCCGTACTCAATCTCTCCTGTTAATCAATTTCAAAGCCCTCTCCTCAAATGCCCCATCCTCCTCCTCAATCCCCCATTCCCTCATAACCCAGGTCCACTCCTAATGCTGTTTCCCCGCTTCCCTCATCGCTATCTTAAGCCCATAAAGTGCTTGAAAATAGTGACCAAGTCCTCACCAGCCGCTTCGAGCATGTGTTGTGGTATTCCCCGATCATCGCGTTTTGCTTCTGCAGCATTTCGATGGCGGCCTCATCATCGTTTTCTTTCTCGGAATCGTAGAGTTCGCCGGGCGGTCCCATTAGGAGAGAGCCAATCTAGTAGGCGTAAGATGGAGAATTTGTAGAGGTAGGTAGATTGATTGTCAGGTGTTTGATTTGCTTATAATTGCGTCGAAAGACTAGATGTCTGTTTTTGTGTCCCAGGGTAATTCGAGCCAGACCTCGGGACTACGAAAAGACAGCAGCGAGATGGTGTGCTTTGATGGTGGCGAAGCTTCCAAGAAAATAAGTAAGCTAATATCCACTATGATACTGAGAGAGGATGTACATACCACTTGCCCAGTCTGCTATCTTGACCGAGGCTTTGGCAGGATTGAATTCGGAGTCCGAGAATCTTGTGAGCAGAACGTTTTGTGGCTTCAGATCTGGTCTCCATCAGGTTCTGGTCTGGAAGTGATCGCCGACAAGACTCTGGACTCACCGGTATGCACCATATCCTTGGAATGTGCGCAAGCAAGACCCTCCAAAAACCGTTTCGCAATCGTCTTGATCTCGACCCTCCGCAGCACCCTCTTACAAGCTTCGCTCCACAGATTCGTCACCATATACTCCAACACCATGCAGTCTGGGTCCGTCACGTTATCGAGCAGCTGCCGGATGCTAGGATGACTGTTTGAGTTCGTGAGGACGTTGCGTTCGTTTCTCAGGAGAGCGGGCCGTTTGCCAGTTTTGATTATGACGGGGATGGGTTTTGGGTACTGGTGGAGGGGGGTTAATAGGTGTGTTGTAAAGGGTGAAGGGTGAAATTTTGAGAGGTGGGGTTGGTAAGGTTACGTACGCGCTGCTGTACGATGTGTGGGCTTTCCAGACCATAGTTGTTCGGGGGTGGGCTGCTTCGAGATGGTTTGAATGCAACAGACCGACAAGACGCTGGCCTTGTTGTAATGTTGCCATGGTCGACCGGGGATCATATATATAACGTTCGAATTTGTATTTGTATTCAGAACGTGGAAGGTGTTGTTGGGAAATTACAGAATATCGCTGTGTTGACCTCATGATAGCTCGAGTGAATTGGCAGCTTGAACAATAATAGGAAGTAGAAAGTAAAGCTACAGAAAAAATAAAAAAACATGAAGTATTACAATATATTTTAGTCTACCATCTAAAAACGCCCATGCTAAGCAATTCTATCCCACCATAAACAGATAATAAACAAACAATGTAGATGACAAGAAAAGGTTATAAAATGTCTCACACCCGGCTGGACAATCAAATCAAATCCCAAACAGACAACACGACACCACCATCCTCATTCATGCATCAAGGGCCGTACTACTCCAACCGCTCTCCTCACCAACCTCCTCATCTCTCTTCCTCTCCTCCACCTCCCCGACAGTCCCATCCTGATTCTCCTCATCATCTTTCTTCTTCCCGAAATCTGTCGGCGCGTACGACGAGTGCTTCCGCAGCCTCTCGCCGTAGATGTAGAATAGGAACGGGATGGGCATGAATGCTATTCCTAGGAAGCCGAGGAGCGAGCCGGCCCAGTCGACGCCGAGTTTGTCGAACATTTGGGTTGCGAAGAGCGCTGGGATGTTGTTAATACATGATAATGGAAGGGCGTGGAGTATAAGGATGAGAGTTGACGTTGGGGAGGGCATGAAATTTGATACAGAACGCAAAATTTCTATGTGCCATGCTGAGTGGGACCATAAAACCCCAATCGTGAATGCAAACTTTCGTGGCTGATAGTGGGAAAAGGAATGGCGATTTTAGACTTACGGAACCCAGCTCCGAAAAACGATCTCAAGAACGTGTTTGCGGCAATGGCACTAGCTGCTACGACTAGGTAGGCGTCGATGATGTAGTTTAATGCTTGTAAGAAAATCGTCAAGATGCCCGCGCCAGTGATTATTCCACTAAGCGTTGGGACAATCCAATGGATGCCGGGATAGTTTCCAGTCCAAGCAAACCAGAATAGTCCGATTGGGAAGAGGATAGCGCCGAGCATCATTGGCAAGAGGCGCTGTTCCGGAACCTGTTTGCGCAGTCAGTATTGTTTGAATATCTCGGATCTTGTGAGACGCTTTCCAGCGGGTTGAAAAGTGGATCTTGGAAGCAGGAAGCATGCATCATTTCCAGGATCAAGAAATCAACTTACGGGAATGTTGTTATTTGCTTTCAGTTTACGGTTATAACGCGGCTCGAATGCTATCACAATTCCGGAGCCAACAACAACACCAATAATGAGACCGATATATGGCAGCGTAGCCACAGCTTCATTGATGCCTCGCTTTTCAGCAAACACAATTGGGTACGCTTCCAAAAACAGATACAAAATTCCGTAGATGAAAGCTGTATAGATGGTAATGAGGAATACGATAGGTTCTTGGAAGAGGAGTTTGAGTGGGAGCGAGAGATGTTTGTTAAATAGGTCCTTGACATCAACGACTTCTTCCTGCAAGTTGTTAGTATTGCCTGATTGTGAACAAATAATATTGGGCGCTTGTTATTAGTGTCTCATGACTTCTGAACATGAAAGGGAAGCCAGAAAATGTATACCTCTGATATATGGTGGATGGCGAAATTCTGCGTTTCGGTCCTGTAATAGCCGGCTCGTCTTTGCAGAAGGGTCCTTTCGTATGTCTCTTCCAAGATGAACAGATCCAGCACAAAGGCTAGGGCGCCCATAATGCCAGTAATATACTCAGTCCATCGCCAGCCGAGATAGCTTTCCGTGATGAATGCCCCTACAATTGGAGAGATGAACGGTCCGATGAAAACAAGGGACGAGAAAGCCGCAATAGCAATTCCCCTCGTTTCGTTTCCAAACAGATCCGAAAACGCACCTCCAACCACAGCAAGCGGGCATGACGCAAAGACTCCAGCGAAGAATCTCGTGAGCATCAATGTCTGAAAGTCCTTTGCGGTCGCTGCAGCAAACATGAAGCAGGTGAAAACAAAGCAAGCGCCAGTAATTGGAAGCTTCCTACCATAAAGCTCAGACATGGGCGCGAAAGCCAATGGCCCGGTAGCAAAGCCACAGATATATAACGTGAGTCCGAGAATTGACACGACGGTCCCGACGTGGAACTCCTTGCTCACAGGCTGAACTGCTGCGGAGTAAACCGAGGATCCCCAAGAGGCGACAAGAGTATCGAATCCCAGTACGGCGGCGTTCCGCAACTTCCTTCTTATAGGCCATGATTTTGCGCTCGCGGGATCGTCGTCGCCTGTGAGCTCGACGAGGTAGTCATCATGGTTCGCTTCGAGGGAAGGAGGGAGCCCCTTTCCGTTTCGGCCAAGTTTGAAGTCGATGTGAGTGGGAGTACGTCTGACTGGCTGCGATGCATGGGGATGTAGGTCGAACATGTTGGAGGTGCCTCGGAGAGTAACTCGTAGATGACAGGAAAAGCGGCGATTTCAGACTCCCGAGGTTTCAATGTCGATCGCAATGGAAGTGAGTAGCAGGAGATTCTTGATTTGACTTCACTTTTAAGAACGATGCTTGGCCTCACCCACTCACTCACTTGGGAATACCTACGGGACAGGGAACAGCATAAGAGGGAAACAACAGATCTTAAAGTATTTCTGGAGTTTTCTATTTCGTTCTTTGTTTGACAGTAGATGTGGAGTGCCGGCAATATGACGGGGGCAATGACGATACAATGCATACTTGTCTCCGCCACGTCAACATAAAAGGTCTAGTCGCTGTTTTAGGTCCCTTTTAGGTTTATCTAGAGCCCTACGGAGTGTGAAGCTTGCCCTTTGTTATGGTAGGGAAATAACTTATAAACCAATCAGGATGACGTGCTGGATATTCGGCATTTTTACTCCGTAGATGATATCTAAAAGTTTACCGAGTATTTACAAAGTAGAGGTCTAGTGGCTCGAGTGGGTCTCCGAGTCGAAGGGCCGGGCCCTTGGAGAAGAGCCGAAAGCCGTCTACCCGGAATGTGGGGCTCATATAATCATACCTAGGTACTTCGTACGAAGTACTTCTGTATACCTACCTAGTAGGTAGGGCATCGGGGGCATCGGCGCCCGTTAATTCCGTATCGAATTTTCCGTACCTCTGTAATAATTCTTAGCTATATCTATTAATTAGTAAATGATATAAGGAATGATTGCACTATACTAAAATAGGCAAAAACTATAATATAATTAGCATTACATATAAAATAGGCTTAGTCTGAAATATTAATACACAAATTTAATAAGGTTAAATTCACCAACATCTGATCATATCTTAGTAAATATCAATGCCCTAATATGTACTTCGTGAAATTGTTCAAGCATACCTATAATAAATGCATTTAAATTAGTAATAGAATATTGCATAAAGTAAAAGACATAGTCCAAGTAACCTAAGGAAAGTATATCTAGAATCATCTTACTCGTTTCTCAACGTCGTATTGCCTTGTGAGCTTCTAAGTGGTTAAACATCTAGTCCAGCTTTACTGGGCTTTGATTCGGCAAAAGCATTAAACGAACAACTTTTCAACTACAGCTGACGGGTATACTAACACATCTCGGAATCAACGGAATCATTAATAATTTGGTCAACAAAAAGGGAAGACTTAGTGACCATACCATTCCGCGCATGAACCAGAACAAGTCTTATCTGCAAAAGCCAATGAAATGCGATTAGACGGTGACACTCGTCCCGGTAGGGCAGCATCTAAGGCGCTAATGCGCTAAAGCAGATGTTGGCAGAGATGGATGCCTACTGAACAAAACAAATAGAGTCTATCCAGGGGTATCTGTAGCGAGAAAAGGCTTGTTGGTACAGGTGCATTGGATATCTGCCTCTCAATCTACCACCATGACGCCAGCTTATGCTTTTGGACCCCAAAGAACTCCATACAACTCCAGATCTGATCATCCAAACCAAATTACTTCCTTCCTCGCCCATTTTCTTCCTCAGATCAGACCGTGTACCTATAACTAGCATATCTCCCGGCTGTCTCAGACTTCCGAATGATCTTGACCACCTGACCCCTCCTCAACCCCAAATACCTTGCAACCGGATCACCAACCTGAATACGCGGGAGCTGTGTCTCCTTCAACCGATATCTCTGCAACAGCGCCGACTTCTCTTCCTTGCTGAGCAGAACGTGTTTAGGCACTAATTCGTGGTGTGTGATGTTGACCAGCAGATCCGCCTCCAGGAATGTCTCGATCCTGGTCTCGGACGCTACAGCAGGGATGATCTTGAGAGCCGCAGGGGTGATATTGACGCTCGTGATCATAATGCCTGTGTGGAAGCTTTCTTGTGTGAGTTCCTGGGCGAATTTGCGCATGTTCTTGATACCGATGGAGTCTCCCTCCTCGAATTTAACTTTGATAGGGCCAACGTCAGGGGCCGCAGGCTTGGGATCGCGGTCGGTAACTGGATTGCTGTAGCGGGCAACCATCTCATCGCTGGGGTGTGCGGTGAAGGTCATGCGAGTTTTCCTGTTGAAAGGAGGGTTAATTAGGGTATCTATAAGTGCTGTGAAGAGGGTTGTGGGGAGAAGCATACTCGATATTGCCGTCGCCGCTGTTGAACTTGTGAATGAAATCCTCTAGACTGATCTTGACCTCTGCCTCAGATAGGATATAACCTCTGTCCTGGACCAACTCGTGTACAGTCCGCCATGCGCGCCAAAGTCGTGCGGTTTCCCTGTTTCCTGCCTCTCGCTGTTTGACCTCTCGATCCTCTTCGTTGGACATCTCGTTTGCGTTAGAGGGAGTTTGCGAATGCAAGGAATATGGCAAAGCCGCTGGTTTTGGCGTTTGCGACAGACTGTTGTGGTTGTAGAAATCAAGGGAGGGGGTTTAAGAAAAAGATGAGGCTGCAACTTCAAAATATTCAGCATTTCGCTATATAGTCGTGCAGCCCGCCCTACGACCCTGAGCGCGGAACAACTTTGGACACTCCGGTAGCCCAGCCGAGCCACATTAAATTATATGAATCTGTTCTCGAATATATTTTAAATCCATCCAGTTAACGCAAGTTACGGTACACTGTCAATTTCCACACAATCCAAGTGCGCAAGATATTTAGTTATCCTTGTGATCACTCTGCACCTCTTTGCACGCTACTCAATTAATTGACTTCTACAACACCATACCACATTCTATTCCATTGCTTGTGAAATCAATCACAATCATGGCCGACCTCGCAACTCCCTCAGGTGCTGCCATGTTCGACGCTGGTGGTCCCAGCGAGAAGAAGAACACCATCACCAAGCCCGAGAAGCCAGATGAAGAAACCTACAAGGCGAATCTCAAGCAAGCTGAGAAAGAACATGCGGATGTCATGAACAAACTGGTAAGTCCATTCGAACATTCGCACTGGGTGGATTCACCCGGAGTCTGCAGATACAATTGCTCACTAATTCCTGCAGAATGCCGTCCGAGCCAAGATTGACATTGCGAAGCCCTCTTCCAAGGATTCGCCGTCCAGCAAGCGCCGTGGAGAGCTCATTGCGCAATTGAAGGAAATCCGGGAGAAACAAGGTGCTGGGAAATCTGGCCGAGCATCTACATTCGAGAGGATTAAGGCTTTGGATGAGAACCTCAAGTCGGCAATCCAAGCGCAAAAGGCTGCTCGCAGCAAGGTCAATTTCAAGGGCGTTGAGGATCTTGACCGCGAAATCGACCGACTGGACAAGCAAGTCAACAGCGGGATGATGAAGCTGGTCGACGAGAAGAAGGCGCTGTCTGAAATCTCCAACTTAAGAAAGCAGCGCAAGGTTTTTGCCGGGTTCGACGAATCCCAGAAGGTCATCGATGCGAAAAAGGCCGATCTCAAGAAATTGAGAGATACTCTCGACGACCCAGAGTCAAAGGCTCTGAGCGAAAAGTACAACAAGCTCCAGTCAGAGCTAGACGCAATTAAGGCCGAGCAAGACGAGGCCTACCAAGGTATCAACGCCCTTCACGAAGAACGCAAGAAGCTTCAAGACCAGCAGCAAGAGAAGTGGACCGCCCAAAAGAAGCTCAAGGACGACTATTACCAAGCTGGCCGTGCAATTCAAAAATACGAATATGAAGCACGACAACGTCTACGGGAGCGCAAGAAGGCTGAGCAGGAGACCTACGTTAAGGAAAAGAAGCGAGCCCGTGCTCAGGAGATGCTCGCCGATGCAAGCGAGCCAGCATACTTGGCCGAAATCAGAACTGCTGAATCCATCATCCGATACTACGATCCCAAGTACACGAACGAGAAGGCGCCTCTACAAGCCCCCTCCCAATTTTCTGCCTATGCCGCGAGAACTGTCGATGAGGCCGGTATCAAGGGCATGAAGGTCGTTCAGAAGAAGGACGAAGAGGATTACTTTGCCGGCACTGGGGGTAAGAAGGGAAAGAAGGGGAGAAAGAACAATGCTGCTGCCACCCCGACGCTCCCGCTCCCAGCAAAAACTTCAGCTGCCCGCCACAAGTCATGAACGACTGTTCGTCGATGGGTATTGAGCCCCCTATGAGCTCAGCCGATGTCGAGCCTGTTGTTGAGAAGGTCCGGGCGAAGCTGGAGTTCTACAAGTCTGACCAAAAGGCGCAAACCGAGAAGGTAAGTCGCCTGATTATATAACATATCTTTACGGAATATTATGCTAACCAAGTCACAGAACATCGCCAAGGCGAAGAAGGAACTCGAGCGTCTTGAAGCTGAAGACGAGGCACCAGCCGTACCAGCCAAGACCGTTGAAACCAACGGAGCTGCTCACGGAGAGACCAAGGCCACCGCCGGCGTTGACGATGGCGGCTCTGTCGCAAACGAGATCAACCTGATGAAGGCCGCTGGTTCCGATGTGATTGCCGATTTGCAGGGGGCCAGTCTTGAGGACAAGGAAGAGGAGAAGTAGATCCATCCGATGCCCCGCTTCACCCAGCCGGACGTTGTCCTCTCTCTCACTTCTTTCACACTTCCTTCACCCACCTCAAATCCTCTCCCCACCCAAACGCCTCACACCTCACTCACCTCTCACAAAACAATTTCCTCATCTGCACATCAAAACTCATCCATCCAAAAGTTACCGTCACGTCTCGGGGTCGGGGGAAACCTGCATATTTCTGGCTCGCTCTTTGTATTTTAACCTACCCACCACAGATTCACGTCACCTCACTTCGGGAGAAAAGTCTTCTCATGCTTGGACATCGAACGCGGAGATGCATCGTGCATGGTAGCAGCAGATAGTCGTGATCGTTATGCTAGATAGGGAAGAACATATGCATCTAAATTTTGAATTAATTAATTCCTTCATTCCGTTCTGTGAATTTCACTCGCAGCGACCAAACCAGTATTGGCAGTCAGTGACTATGCCTTCTTCCTTCCCCTTCCTTTCCTTTCCTCTCGTCTCTCGTTACATAAACCTCTAGTTCGAACTCCAAAATCCACATAACAGAGCTTAAAGCTTTCCATTTCCAACCCCCTTAAACATAAAGTCACTCAAGTAAATACCTAAAGTACTTGATAAATACTTGTACAGCATATAGACGCAAGCAAGTATATTTGTGTCTTGCTATTACTAGACGTTATAAAATTGTAGAACCCCACACCAATGCTCCGGCTAAATGCTATGATATGATATGCTATGCCATGCCGAAAGCCCCAAATTGCAAATTGCAGCTCCTATATTGATTGATCCATCGATCCATCTGGTTCTCGATATCCGTTCTGCTCATATAAGCCAGCGGAAAACGTATGTCATATCTCATATCCACAATTTCGAAGCACAGCACCACTCCTTCCTTTATTCGCCCCCTTCCCCACCCGGCATCTCCAAGATCCAACTCCCTACTCTTTCCTTCCTTGTATTATATTATATTACGTACCCTGTAAATGCTCGCTCTCCTTAATAACCAGGCGGCACATACCCATAGCCCTGCATCGGCGCAAACGCAGTCTGCGGTCTACTCGGGGCCCTCGGCGGCGGCTGCGGCATGGGCGCCGGCGCAACACTCCTCCTCCTCTCCCTGCGATCCCTCTCCCGGGGCTCCTGCATCCTGACCTTCCTCCCCCCGCCAAACGCAGCCCCACCACCCAGCGCACTCAGCGGCGGATCCCTCACACCTGGCTCTTCATCCCCAGGCAGGTCCAAACGCACAAGCCCGTAGAAATACTCGAGCACTTCGGGATACCGCTGCACGGACGCTTTCCAATCGTCGTCGATGCCACGCTTGAGCTCTGCGTCTGCGGCGGCTATTTCAGAGGGGTGAGGATGTGTGCGGTAGTAGGCGTAGTGGGCATTTAGGGCGTGGAGGCGTTGGGCGTGCGAGTCGCGCCGGCGGGTGGTGAGCATGGAGAAGTAGGAGAGGATGTAGTCTTGGGCGTGGCCGCGGACCCAGGTTCTAAGGGATTCGGGGTTAGTGTGATTGAGAGTTGGATGGGGATATAGACGGTAGAAGTGGAGGTGGAAGTGAAGTGGAAGTGGAGGTGGTGAAAGGGGGATATACCTTATATCGGTAAATACACTAGTCATCATCCTCTGCTCGGCTTGCCTCACTGCAATATCCAAGCCCTTGGCTTCACACTCGCATTGTGCCAGGGCCGGCTGACTGCATATAGCACAATCCGGGTCCATTATCTTGATCGGTTTCTTGGACCTGCTGTGCTTGATTAACATGACTTCGGGACGAAAATATGGCATTTGTGTTGCCCTTCGCATAGGTAGGTAGCGGAAGCTAAGATAAGGAATGGATAGAAGGATATGGGGATCAAAGGGGGGCAAGAGAGGTCCGGAGAGGACATGGTTTTTGTACAGGAATTGTCGATTCTGTGAAGAACCCGTGATTGGGATGCATGGGCAGACAATCGGTGTACGAGTAGATGTGGAAACAGATGGTAGACGTGGAGGTGTGGGAGGAATTCAGATCACCCACCTGTTGAGAGTGATGCAGATGTCCAGATCACGCTATACATCGAGGATTCAGAGAGACAGGTACTCAAAAACAGAGGAGAGAGAAAGACAGCCCAGAGCGTGCTCGTGCGGGCTTGTCTCGAAAGAGTAGAGAGAGCGAGAGTCAGGGAACAAGCTTGAAGGCATTCGGACAGCAAAAACACAACGAAGCCGACATGCTGCAACTTGACAAAGCAGGCAGGGTAGCTACAGTACTACACTTACTTGTCGTTGCATCGAGGTCTGTCTGCTCGGCCATAAGTGGAGTCAGCAAGTTGAGGGGAAGACTTGTTGTCGTGGCTCGAATACTTTGCATCGCGTGGACCTGGTGTGGCATATCAGAAGATCCGGTTGGAGAGAGTCAGTTGTATTGTAGACTTGGACCAATAGGCACATGAGAGGTGCTGTGTGTGCGTCTCTAGGCGCATGCACGATAGAGGTCATGACTTCTTCTCGCACTGAATAGAGTCTCGCGTCTACACCGCTTCCATGGCGGCAAAGGTAGCCGGGCCTGGTACGAAGTAATACGGAAAGACTCGGTATCGAAAGCTGACTATAGATAAGATATACGTCAAATATACATACTGAGCTTTTTAATCCGAATAGCTTCTTGGTGGCACAATTTGTATAGCAGGTCAGCTGGAATTGTAAGTCATGATGTTGATTTGAACTTGACTCGGTTGTCTCAGGGGAACATGGGACGACATTGGATTGGAGGAAAGAAAAGAATTTTACGGTGGCCGAGAAATAGCTTGGACGACGCCAATATCAAATTCGCTACCTACTGTACTTGCTGTACCTGACAATAGGAACTAAGTCAATCACATATTCTGTGTACCTGCAGAAATATGCCCCCAAGATGTTCCAGCATACAAGGGACATTGACGCCATTCCTGTACCCCTCCCTTCTCTCCAATGTCGTTAAAACAAGCTATCGAACTTTTCTCCAACGCCGCCATGAATCAACAACCACCGCACCCTCCCAACCAACGTTCGAAGAAGGCTCCCATCTCAATCCTCCCCCCACCGACTACTCGCGCACAATCTTTACAGACAAGGCAACAGTAACGCTGTTTGCCGGCTCCGGTGGCCACGGCTGCGTCTCCTTTGTCCGCGAAAAGTACATAGAAAAGGGGCCAGCAAACGGAGGTGACGGAGGTAGCGGAGGAAACGTCTACATCCAGGCTGTACGCGGTGAGACGAGTTTGCACAAGCTCGCGCGACGCAACATTCTCAAAGCCGGACGCGGCAAGAACGGCCAGGGCAAAACACGTGGCGGAGAACGAGGCGATGATATCATTGTGCAAGTCCCAGTTGGGACTGTGGTGAGAGAGATAGAGAGAGTGGATCCCGTGTTTATTGAAGAACAAAGGTTGAAATTGGAGGCGGGGAAGAAAGATGGTGTTGATGAGAGTGGCCCTTGGAAATGGAGCCGTGATAAATGGTTACTCTACCCAGCTGTTACGCCTGAAGATATCGCGACTGCGGAATTCCCTTCTTTGCCTCGGGGACGGAAACCAATGCTGGCCATGGCGCAGGTAAAAGCTCCTATCTCACTGGATCTAAGCGCGCCTATGGAGAGTCCGATTTTGCTTGCTGCTGGTGCTGTGGGTGGATTGGGAAATCCACATTTCGTTACGAGGGAAGTGCCTAGGCCCAAGTACGCTACAAAGGGGGAAGGGGCATGAGGATTACATTAGAGCTAGAATTGAAGCTTCTTGCGGATGTTGGACTTGTGGGATTGCCAAATGCTGGAAAGAGCACCTTGTTGAGGGCTATGAGTAAGAGTCGCGCACGAGTTGGAGATTGGGCGTTCACGACTCTACAGCCCAACATTGGAACCGTCGTACTGGATAATCACCATGGAAGACCGGTAGCACAAGCAACGTACGAGACAGGCGAGCCAAGAATCAATTACACCATTGCCGATATCCCCGGTCTCGTCCAAGACGCGCATCTCGACCGCGGTCTAGGGATCTCCTTCCTACGACACGTCGAGCGCGCCCGCATCCTCGCCTTCGTCATCGACCTCAACGCCGGCAATGCTGTCAAAGCCCTCCGCGCTCTGTGGAAAGAAGTCGGCGAGTACGAGCGCATGAAAATCGTCGAAGAGAAAGAGAAGTCCGATCCCGTTGTCGAATGGTCGCCTTTCCGGTCCACGGAAGATGCATTGGCCAACCGTTCCGAGACAATCGTCATACCCTCGGGAGGACCGACTTTAGACGCTCCTTTGGCACCACAGTTGCCGAGTATTGCTGGGAAGCCGTGGTTTGTAGTTGCTACGAAGGCGGATTTGCCAGGCACGCAGGAGAATTACGCGCAGTTGAAGGCGTATCTAGAAGCTGTTGGGAGGGGCGAGCAGGAGCATCCTAGTGGGCAAACGAAGAGTTGGGAGGGAAGTGTGGAGGCTATTCCTATTAGTGCTATCAACGGGCATGGGACAGAGAGGATTACGGAATGGATTGTGAACTTGCTGGAAGAGTGAGTTTATGTACTTATATGTCTGAAAATATCGCCTGCTCTGCCAGCTGTTTGACTACGAAATGATGTAGCTTAATTAATTATAGCAAAGCTATCCTTGGCTCCTGTCTCTCGGGAAGAAACCTCCATCTCTGGATACAAAGCGCCGGGCTGCCCTTCCAATTTCACATCATGTCCACGAATTGAGCTTTTTTTCTACGTTTAATTTCTTCGCGTTAGGCGTTAGACCACTTTTTTGCTTCTACTTCTACCACATTTCTCAACTTCATAACCCACGTTAATTGGTACATCCCCGGCGTTCTTGCTTCCCGTCGTACTCGACTGATATGATGACATCCAATCTCAACTCCTGCTACCTTCTATCCACAACGATGTCGCTCAAGCATTCTCCGTGGCACTCTCTTGCGATCGTGTCCTGTCCAGAAAAATGCTATAATGTCGGGTTTTCGATACGTCTTTTCGTGGAAAGTTTCTCCCCTTCATCCAAAGCATATAATTAGATAAAAGTGATGGCTAATTACGCTTGGAGTCAAGTCTCGGACTCTACAGCAGGGAGAGAAGGCACATTTCAACTGCAAGCAGTCACCAGCATCTTTATTTACATCTATACCATTGACATGTTTACTAGGTTCCTATTTCTCACTTGATAGGTGGAATGGCCAATCAATCTAAGGGTGCTAAGATGGTGCTGTTGAAGTTCATGCTAGCAGGATGCAGTGCAGAAAGATGGATGGATATCGAGGTGATATCGAAATACTTCGGCTTGTCTATTTGGTTCTGTTCTTGCCGTTAGTTATTTGTTGAGCTCCAGAATCGGATACAGGAAATCAGCTAGGGCAAATGCAATATAGTTCTCAAACATATCCAGTTTCCTTCTCTCTCGGTTCCACTTTTCTCTGGTAAGGACAAGATATGAATAACTATTGGATTTACTCTCCCCAATTCCGCAATTCTCTCTTGGCTATATTGATGGACAATGATGGTGCAGTTGTTCAGGCCTCTAGCCAGAGGTAGGCATCTTTCCAATGAACATATCGCTTCTTGAATGCTGTTGAGTGGGTGTTTGGGGTGAATGAAGTATGACTCCACTCACTCATATATTACTTTCCCGTTCGCGCAGCCTCTCAGTCATCATCTTGAAACATTTTACTAGCAGAAATCCCCTCTTGGAAACCACGATGCGTTCATCTTCTTCGGCTGTCTGGCTACTTGCCGTCCAAGTCATCATATCAAAAGTCTTTGGCGCACCCGTGGATACAAGTCCCCCGTTGTCCGATATCACGAAGGCCTCCTTGGCATTTGAACAGACAATGTGGGCACATGGTTCTGTTTTGACCGACCCCTGGTATTCTGTGGACAAGTCAACCGCGTCGGCAGCGCCCGGAATACTCCTCAAAGTGGAAAAAGTTACAGACGCCTCCTTGTACACTCTTCCCCCAGCTACATCTTTGTCACGATTCATCTATCAGTCACAAACTTTTAATGGTACTTTGGTTCCGGCATCAGCTTATATCCTCTGGCCTCATACTATGCGCGCTGATACGGAGGGCTATCTAGTCGTAGCTTGGTAGGCTTATCCTCATCCAAAAGAAAAATTGTTTTCCTCTATGAAAGCTGTTCCAGAGCCCATATTCCGGCTCCTATTGACTCATCATTATACTAATTCATTGGTACAGGGCTCATGGTACTAGTGGCGCTGGCCCTAACTGTGCACCTTCGCATCTCAAGAATCTTTGGCAGCATTATATGGCTCCTTTTCAACTAGCCCTTCAGGGTTATGTCGTTGTTGCGACCGATTATGCTGGTCTCGGAGTTTCTAAAGACAGTTCAAATGCAAATATCCCTCACGAATTTCTGACTGCCCCTAGCCAGGCAAACGATGTCTTCTATGCAGTACAAGCGGCACAAACGGCATTCCCAGAACTCTCCGAAAACTTCGTCATTACTGGCCATTCTCAGGGAGGTGGGGTGGCATGGGCTGCGGCACAACGTCAGGCTGTTCAGCCGGTACATGGATATCTGGGAGCCGTTGCCATTGCTCCCGTCACGAGTGTTATCGGATTGCCAAATCCGCCAGCTACCTACGATGCTACTGCAATTGTTCCCAGTATCCAACTGATGTTTCCTGTGTTCAAACCCTCCGACATACTCACGCTTGATGGCATCGCGAGACTCGCTTTGAGTCAACAGGTCGGTGGAAACACCTTCACAACTTTGTCGATCGTGGAGGGTTATCAACTTACGAAACCTACGTGGCCGCAAAACCCCTATGTTCTGAAGTATCAAGATATCGTTAGGAATGGAGGCAAAGCTATCTCGGGGCCTTTGTTGGTGATCCACGGAGAGGCTGACCCAGTCTTGGACATCAAGCTGACTACAGCCGCAGTGCAGCAGACTGCCAGTCTATTCCCAAAAGCTTCTATTGAGTATCATAGTGTGTCTGGAACTTCTCATAATGCCGCATTGACTAGCTGTCAATGGATATGGATGGATTGGATTGCAAGTCGTTTTCAAGGGATTACGCCAGCTGCGGGGCTTCAAAGTGAGGAGCTCACAACTCCACTACCCGAGTCTGCGTATCAAATTGAGCTGAATTGGTGGGTTGCACCTGCTACAGGTAAGTCAACTTCTCAGAGAACACTTTGCTATATGTGTTTCAGGCGTGGTTTACTTTTCAATGGTTGACCACTTCTGAGACATTAACAACTCCCAAGCTCTACCATTTCTAGCAGTATTGACTCTAAGATGTTATTACAGCCCCATTCGAGGACCCCTGAAGATGAACCACCTAAATTATGGGGAATATTCTTATCGACTGGCTTTTTAGGGCTGCTTTATTGGGAGTGCAAATCCCACAACGCAGCCTCTCTTTGTAGAACACCATTCAAACACCTGACTCGGCAGCGACAGAATCCTCACGAGAGAGTATTTCTCTAACCCTTGGAGGAGAACGCTAAAAGAGGCAGTATTATTATTGGTCCAGGAAGTTTGATAAGCGTTTGCACGCTCATCCACAACGGCCCAGCGGGCAATACTGCAGCTACAGGAATTTTCACGACACATCGTTACCCCATCATCAATTTATAAATTTAATTTCGAAAGGTAGACCTTATCAAATATCAAAACATCTTAAATGTTGCATTTATATTTTCCGACCTAAAAATTGCCAAGACCGAGTGTACTGTACACCGAAACAAAACTAAAAGTCTGACTTACCAGTCGCTGACTGATTGGATACTCTGACTTTGTCTTGGGCCTGGGATAACGCGCGGTTAGAGTACCTTTGCCACGTGTTTCTACCTCCTAGAATAGCTTTCTGAGTCAGCAATTGGCTCTGCGTTTCAGCTAACAGGCAGGAGCAGTATATTGGCTTTCCAGCTTACGCATAGCATCTCCCATATTATAATTCCATTCCATTCTCCCGAAACTACCAAACTCATGGATCCTATAGCTGCGGAAATATGTGCTTTCTGTCAAGGCTTGATCCCGCTCAAGGAAGAACCATCAAAAACCCGAGCTCATTATTCCACCTTGGCACTGCTTGAACAATCTAGTCAAACTTGTTCTATGTGCAGGATGCTTGTAAATGCTGAAATTCTTAAGGATGACCGAAAGCATTCCACAATTTATAACGTGGAGCACGAAGCCATATCTTTTCAGGTACAAGCAGAAGAGGTCCATGCAGACTCCGAACTATGCTGGGCGATATTGGAAACTCGTTTAGGAGTAAGGAATTATTCAATTCCGGGGACTTTCTCTATCACCACCTGCGGCATAAACTATGAGTAACCAGTCTCTCTATTACCGATTTGTATTAAAGCGTCTCTGTCCAGCTATCAACGCGAACCGTCCAATTTGGAAAACCGCTACCATATCGTTTCCAGACAAGATTTCTGTCTTGAAGGATTGGCTTCATGACTGCGAACTGAATCATAACAGATGTAAACCACCCGTGGGTCAGATGCTAAAGAGGTTGATTGATGTTGGGCAGCTCGGAGGAGCTCACCCTAGGATCGTCATGTCCCAGGATTTGAAGAAGCAGTCTGCATCGCCCATTAAGTATACTACACTGGGCTACTGCTAGGGACGCGCAAACTTCTGTACCACCAAAGAAAACGAGACGTTGCACAAATAAGAACTTGACTACGAATATCTCCCTCAGACTTTAAAGGATGCAATAACAGTAACCCGCCAACTGAGCATTCCCTATATATGGATCGATGCTTTATGCATAGTGCAGGATGACCCTGCTGAATGGGAAGTTGAATCTTCTAGAATGCGAGACTTTTACTCGGGAAGTTCACTTACTATCGCCGCATCAGATGCAGTTGACGGGTATACGG
Source organism: Lachnellula subtilissima (assembly GCA_007821545.1). NCBI lineage: Eukaryota > Fungi > Ascomycota > Leotiomycetes > Helotiales > Lachnaceae > Lachnellula > Lachnellula subtilissima. The sequence goes on from QGMJ01000239.1 coordinate 23,889, forward strand.
GATGTTTCCCAACCAGTTCCGATGACAACGGCGGCTTGGAACCCCCCGGTATCTTTTTCACCACCAGCAACATCAGAAACGGAGGGAAATTCATTATAAGATTTCAGTCAGAAGATATTAGGGGACTCACTGAAGATTCAGTGTTCAACACTAGAGGTTGGGTGCTTCAAGAGATGGTGCTTTCCAATCGCATTGTCCATTGCATAAAGTCCGGACTATACTGGCAGTGTAGATGTGCCTTTCAGACCGAAACAGGCCTGAAGCTTGATCGATCAGCTGTGAATAAGAAGTCGCTCGCCATCCTACCACACGATGCTCAGATAAGGGCGGAGACCATTAAGATATGGTGGAACTGGATGGAGAACTACACGCCACGGCACTTCACATATCCAGTAGATAGGCTACCTGCCTTGGCGGGGATTATTCGGCATTATCAAGCTGCTACTAAAGATGTTCCGATCCTTGGTCTTTGGAAAGCACCTTTCCTCAAGATCTATTATGGAGCAGAGATACGCTCATACCACCAGAAAAGTTTGAGCCAATCCCAAATCCCGTACGAAATGCTCCTTTCTGGACTTGGCTATCATTCCCACATCAGATTTCGTTCTATTACCAAGACAGGGACGATATTGGCGAAATTCAACATCATCTTGAACTTCTCGATTGGGCAGTCAACTGGGATTCTGAGCCTCTGACGTCTGGTATCAATTCCACTCGACTTCTTTTAAACGGACCCGTCAGACAGTGGGTGCCCAGCGACTTAGACGAATCGATAGTGGACAAATCGATATTGTTCGATACTCCCTTCCTTGACCTCTGTGAAGAGGAAGATGAAGCTCCCAAATTTGCAGGCGACTTTGATGGCGAAGTCCGATCGGCTCCTACCAAATATCTGTGGATGCTCGTACAGACCAGAATTCGTAAGCCGGAACATCACTTGAGGCAGAAGTTCCTTGTATTGGAGCTTTGTCCGCGTACAGATGCGTACCGGCGAATAGGGACAGGATGCTTTGACACCAGGTCTTCAAATTTTGATTTGACGAACCGACGAACTCTAAGTCTCGTATAAGAGCGAACGCGCCGCCACATTGGTACCACTTGAGCATGGAAGTTACTTATTCTCCTCGTGATATTTATTCCTCGTACTTAGAACTCGACAACTCGTTATACGGGAAATATCAACTTCAAGTATGGGACCCCTTGGAACTCCTAGAGCCCAAAGGACACCGTCGCCACGTCTAGTAAGCTAAATACAATCATTCGTAAGGACCAACTAGGTCGCAAATTTTATAATGCAGAACTCAACAGCAGCCAAGGACTCTTCCACTGCCCGTGTTTCTCGACAGCCCAAAGGCCAATCTCCGGCTTGGAACTACTTCTTGTGCTCTTTCTAGAAGTGACGGAAAGGAAATCTAGAGCGTATGATGGGGAGGGAAGGATACATCGATGGCTGTATTGGGATGTCACTTGACGGTCAGACCTGGAAGGTGGAGAAGCGCGCACTTGCGCGTTGGATATAGCAGGCCAATGTTTATAAAATACACTGGAGAAAGAAAGAAACCTCAAAGTGCTGTTGTCAAAGTATCTGCAATGCTCATTTCTTATCCCGAATTATCCACAATGCTATGAATGAAACCCGACCATCCAACCAACTCGGACTCCAAGTGTATGCAAGCCAATCCTCATCCCCAAAAAAAAACCCATACAACTTGTCGTCATAAAAACATATCTACATCCTCTTCACCCAATCACAGCCTTCATGCTCAAACTCTCGAGGAAACCCGCCAAGTCTTCCTTCTTGACTTCCACTACACAATGCTCAAAACTGTCAATCCTCACCCTAGCATTCGTCTCCTCGACAACCTCTTGGAACGCATTCCCGAATTTGTTCCTCCCGAAGCCCTTTACTTGCTCCGCTTCGTCGTCCTCGTCATCTTCAGATTCGGATTCAGAATCATCAGACCCTTCAGACTCCGTTTCATCCTCTTCATCATCATTTTGTCTCGCAGCTCGTTTCTCTTCCCTGACTTTCTCCTTATTCTTCTTCTTAAGCTCACGCGCTTTGGCTTTAGCCTCGCGCTTCGCTTTTTTCTCCTTAGCAGCCGTCTTATCGCCAAATCCCATTCCCCCGCCTCCACCACCGCCAGTTCCAACTACGACATATACGCCGCGATTTTCATTAAGACCTGCGACGACAAGTGGTGTGCCGCGTCCACCATGGCCCAGCTTTCCTTTACTCTCGCGCTCCTGCTCAGCGATAGCTTCGCCGATCCAGAGAGCAAGTTTGGTGAGTGCGGCTGGGTGTGTGAAGAGGGCGACATCGGGGCCATCTTTGACGACGCACATTCGAAAGGCGCGGAGATGGCGGATTTGGCGCTTTTCGATTAGGCCAGTGCCGGTGCGCAGGATGGCACGGTGAAGGTGTTGGGCTGTTGGGAGGGCGGCTTTAAGTTCATCGATTCTGTTTACTTATTAGTCCTGGCCAGTGTTCGAATGGTAGATTCACTTACTTTTCGAGAGCATCATATGCATCCCAGAATCTCCCAACCCATTCCTCGCCTTCCAAAGTCCCATCCTCGTCCGTAGTCTCCTTGTTGTCTCTACCTCGATCCCATCCTCCAACCTGGAGCGTCGAGACAGCTTGCTTTCCTACTTCAAGAATGGCACCTACAACTATACCGACGTCTTGAGCGCTAAGTGTTGCTGTCCAGCCCCAACTCCGGACGAATCCCCAGCCTTCTTTAGCTCCCCCTCGATCTTTGCCATCCGTGTCTGCTGATGGTACTAAATCGTCCAGGCCGTACATCTCCGAGTATTTCAACAGCTTGGTTCGTAAGCCCCTCTTCAGCTCCATATCCATATGCGTATAGCTTTGTTTACACTGGACAAGACTGACACCCATCTTGGCAAGTAATTTGTGCAAACGTTTCCGTCCGTTGTCAGACCAGATATGTAACCGTGCAGAGAGGTAAGGGGAATGCAGCATGCTATCATACAAACTCCAATGCCGAATGAGAAGAAATTTTGGTTCGGGGGAGAGACGAATTGCAGTGTCAGTAGGACCCCGTGCGCATGTAGGAATAATGCCACTGTTTTCAGGCATCATGTTCCGGTTCGAGGTATAGCTTGACTCTGAAAGTTCGGGCGGATTCAAACGTCGAACTTCATCTCGTAGTAACTGCCGTATCCTTGACCCACGTGTACCTAGCCAACTTGACGCAGCTGTTGATGAATTCTGGGAAGAGACGGCGACACCTATTGCAGATCTCCCGTATAACTCCATAGATGTAACTCCTACAATCGTCATCCATAGAAGGTCATTGTCTTCCCGGCCAAGTTCTGACGCAAGAGAATACATCATTGAGGCTATAGGTTCCGAGTATGATGCTCCAAGTGAGTAATAGGTCTGTAGAACGGTTTCGTGTTTCCGGCGAAGCTTTAGTAGACGTCGCCGTAGTGTTCGTGCTGAGGGGGCTTTAGGGGGTTGCCCAGGGCTAGGTGATACTGATCGTGACGCAGTGGTATCTAATGGTGGCGGGCCATCTAATGATATGAGGCCTCTTTGAGCTGGACGCGTTGAAGGGGAATCGGGTATCGGACTAGACTGCAGAACATGTTAATAGATATAAAGAATAGTAATCGATATACGCATACCGAATTACTTCTCCGCCGTTGCCTTGGTCTATCATCATCGTCACTGCTTTCATCCTCTTCGTCCCTATCTGACCAAGACTTCCGTTTCTGCCCCAGCTTGGGTTCTACTACGTCCTCGTTCTCGCTCCCCGTCTCGCTTCCCTCACTATCATCATCATTCTCCTCAACCTCTGGCATATCAACCAATGCCATATATGCGTCTCTTTCGGTATCCAGCTGTTCTTCGATATCCCCATCATCAAAAACAACAATACCGCCCTTGCCAGGTTTATACCCCCTCAGAAGTTTCCCACCATCAACTCCAGTTTGCTTCATGGTTTCCCCACCCTCCTCGGGCGGTGGTAATGTAGGATAACCCCCAAACACATTACCCAGATTCCACGGTCGTCTCGCATCTATAACCCAGACTTCCACCCCACCATAACTATCCACGTCTTCCTCTGTATCAATTCCCAGCAGACCTCCAAGATCAACCAATCCTCCAACACCCAGACATACCACAACACCTCCACTGCCACCCTGACTCTCCATCATCGGCCGAATAACATTTCGACCCGCCTTCTCCAAGTCACCATAGCCTGCAATCGGTTGGATCTTGTGCGGTATGTAGTCGCGTTTTAGTAGTTGGGTAAGAATTCGACAGCCGCATAGCGCATCAGGCTCGAGAGCGACGAGTATCAGGACTGGTGGGGAGAGGGGGTGGTGTGTCCGCTGGAGATGTAGGTAGAGGGTGGAAATGAGTGACCGCGGTAGATACATTGTTATGAGTTTATAGACGTATCTAAATTCATAGCAGGCCCAGGAGAGTTAATTGAGACGCTTTGTATTGCAATTGATGTAGTGGCGAACCAGAAGTCGCGGTCTGGTGGGATGCGGATGGACGCGTCTGAAGATCCAAGAACGGCGGCTTACTGCTGGAAGGCTGCCATGAGTGTTTTAAAACCTGATATGATATATTGATACGTTGGTTTCCTTATGCAAATAAGGAGTCTGTGGAGAACTCTCAAAATTTTGTAGGTCTGTGGAGGAGGTGGTGGTGGTGTTTTTGACGGCGGATCTCAAAAGTCGCGAACCTCGATTTGGGGACGCGACCTATTAGGCCGGGCGCTAAAAATACTGACAGGGACAGGCAACGGCTCGGCACCAACCCAACCTTCGATCAACACAGTACTTGCAAGTTCGACGAGTTGACTGGTCTTGGGAAATCAGATATTGCCTTTGAGTTCCAAGTTGTTATGCCTGTTAATCGGAGGGGTTTTAAAAGAGGCCTTATTAAATATGTATCCCTGGAGTTGGTTTCTTTGCATCTTCCATGCTTTCTCAAAACACTGACAATGTAGCTTCCATGTATATCCTTCTCAATATCCACCTAGGTATATACACATTTTCCTATGCAGTATATCAAACCCGCTCCCAAACATCTATCGAAGCTAATAAAGTGCTCACCACCATCGCCATCCCTACATTTGCACTGGAGACCACAATCCACCCGGTAGTAACTCCGGGAGTCAATAGATCACAACCATCAATCACAAGCTTCCTCGCAATCGTCCCTCTAGTCGCCTCCCACTCCTTCCTTTCTCTCTTGACTTCTCCGCATCTTCTTTCTCCTCGCTTTGCTTGGTAGGGCTAATACCTAATCCCCACAACTGTACAACCCCCAGCAGCAAACTGAGACAAATACCATAAAACCAGAATTTATTCGCTTCCAAAAACAGCGGCGCAGCCCAATCACTTTCATGAACACCCATAGCATCCAACTTCTTTTCGTAAGCCTCAAATTCCCTCTCACATCTCACCGCTCTGGAAAATTAGGGGACAAGAAAGAAAAACTTACAAGCGTAAACAGTTCCAACAAATTATACAATCCCAAACAACTCCATTTCCCAACTTCCAGCACACCCACAACCCCACTGCTTCCCACAAAGGCTTCATAAGATAAAATGAAACAATCAGCCCATTTCAGGAGCCGAAAGTAACGGCGGCCGAGAGCGATTTGGGATCTGGCGCGGAGATAGGGGATGGGGGATATGGAGTGGAAGGCGATGACTTGGGTCATGGCTTGGAATAGGCGGAGAGTTTTCTCGAGGCCCGCTGAGCAGGTATTAGCGAAGCCCAGAGAGGAGATAGGGTACGGGACCAGCATCGTTTGTGAAGCGTGAGATTTTGCTTAGAGAGAGCATCGTGAGAGGACCTGGGAGATCAAAGCAACAGGTGACACCGTACAAATTAATCTATGTACTCTTGTCTCGATATTCGACTCGTTGGCGGTGAGTTCATTTTCTAGCGCTTTAACATTATTTACACTAAAGTCCGACGAGGAAGTGAGATATCAGCCCAAGAATGGGCTGTTGTAGATTTTTGAGACCAGTGAGTGAGATAAGATTTCTAAGCTTCCGTGGACCCGCAAGTGCTTCTGCGCCACGTGTGGCGTTGCCCCTTTTCATGTCTAAACAGATCAAGTGAACAAGCAAACCCCTCCTCCTCTTCCCAAAGATGTTCTATTCGTAGTAGTCTTTTCTTTACCTTCTCTTCTTGAATGTCGATCCAGAGATGGTGTGGAACAAGTGCGGGGTAAGATTTTAATGTTCCACATATCATGGTGAACTAGCTAGTTCACCAAAGTTGAATGATATCACATAAGCCCCAGATCGGAAAAGCCGAAGTCTCAACATACTGTAGTGGAATCGAATCTCTCCCGAAGTTTAGTATATGGATCGGAAGAGATCTTGGGGGCGGTTGGTCCCAAACTTTGGGACTGAAGATCCCCCACTTTTGTACCTAGAAGTATAAAGTAAGTACTGTAGGACAACTGAAGCGAAAGAGTCTGCGAAGGTAAAATTGAGATAAGACAATTCAACTTCCAAATTACTTGATTCTCACTTATTCCACCATCAAGTTATTTCCACTCTTTAGGATTCAATTTCGACAACCGCAATCTCAACCCACTTGCAATCCACAATGGCTGAAGCCCAGCCACTGATCAATGCTCTTCACCCCTCAGTTATTGACCGAATTGATCCTCAATTTGCAGAGATCTATACAAAACATCAAGGTGATCCTCTAATGCGTTGCTATTTCCTCAGCACTTGCTGACTTCATCCACCCAGCTCCCAGAATCCGCGCCGACCAAGTCACGTATGAGGAATACAATGCCGATAGATCCAAATACACATTCACGATAGCACCAGGACCAAGACCGGATGTTGGATGCGTCAAAGAATACAGGATTCCCGTCTCAGAGCCAGCCGGCGAAATCACCATTCAACTCTTTGCCCCCACCAAGGAAGCCATCGCTGCCGGCGGCTTGCAGACCGCAGATGAAAAGCTGCCAGCACATTTAGATTACCATGGTGGTGGTTTTGTGATTGGTACTTTGCAATCAGACGAGTCTTGGTGTAGACAGGCATGTCAGGCACTTGGATGCATTATTCTGAATGTTGATTACAGACTTTCACCCGAGTTTCCTCATCCCGTTCCCTTGACTGATTCCTGGGCGGCTTTAAAATGGGTGTTTGCTCATGCTGAGGAGCTGAATATCGATACTTCAAGAGTTTCAATTGGAGGTCTATCTGCTGGTGGTCAAATTGCTGCCGTGCTTGCACTTCTCGCTAGGGACGAGCCTGACATGCCGAAGTTGGCTCACCAGATGCTTATTGTCCCTGTTGTAGACACAAGGTTCGTACCACTGGAAGGGCCTTGTCATCCCAGCGTTCCGTATGAAAGTTACATCAAGAATGAATTCGCTCCTTGCTTGCCCTTGAACCGTCTACGGTGGTTTTACAAGCTTTGGTTGGGAACTGATATGGGTATGATTTCTCCCAAAAACCCGTTTTCTTTGTTCAGACAACCTTAATGATACGAAACACGAGCCATACTGAACCCTTCAATAGAAGCACGGAAGATAACAACAGCGAACTTCCGCGCATCACCGATCCTTGCTTCGTCGCATGCGAACCTTGCACCAGCTTCGGTTTATGTTGCTGGAGTTGATACTCTGACATCGGAGGGTATTGCATATCATGAGAAGCTCAAAAGCTCTGGCACACCTAGTACCCTGAAAGTGTATGAGGGTTGTGGTCATCCATTTGGACACTGGGATGGCGAATTGGAAAAAGCTAAGGAGTTCATCCAGGACACTATATCTGCATTAAAACTGGCCTACAAAGTTTAGAGACTTCTTTGAGTCACTTGATTCATAGGGGAAGATATATGTGGACCAGTATTTCCCAAACATGAATTAATCAGAGCCTTTTCCAGAAGCAAGGGTCGTGTCGTCATCCACTTGGTTGGTTCTTGCTCTTGTAAAATTCTTAGTTTCAGACCAAGCCCCTCCTAAACCTGGACTTGCTTTAGATGTAGAATACTACAAGAATGACGATTATTTTAACTTTGACGAATCGAGTTTCTACCGCCCCTATTGATGTATTGTCTCGAATAAGTTAGCGCCTCGCTTCTGTCTTGGTGGCGACTGCCTCTCAACCTCGAAAAATAAACAAACTTCATCATCTTTCGTGCCTTCCCGCCTTCAACAAACATGTTTACTTACACTCTTTTCTCATTCCCATCTTAGTTTAAGATACATCCTACATCGTCTCTGATAATGCCAGCGCAAATGCACGAAGACGAAGGCAATCTTGCCTCCCTGATCCCTCAGTCACACGAGTCCATTCAGTTGTCTGCAGGGAAGCAGAGAGCTTGCGCGGAGTCTGTCTATATTTCAAGCAGTGTGGAGTCATTGATCGATACTTGCTGGTCTTTTACCGATCCGGAACCACTCGAGGCTTTAATAAAGCAGAGCTCCCGTCCGGACACAAAACACGATTCAAAGGCAAGATCCCTCCTCTCTTGTGGTACGCCCATCCTCCAGCTACTTCTCAGTCTATGCACTATTGCGAGAGTCCAGGATAAATTGTTTGAATTCGGCCACATAATACATAGACTTGATGATCTCATTCTCATTGCAAGAGAGAAATTTTATGCTTTTCCATACAAAGATGTTCCATTTTGCTGGGTTGAGCTATTTCGATTTGCGAGCTTTCTCAAGGCCTCTGTTTTAGCGATGGAAAGCACTTGGGGGAAGACAAAACAATTTCTGCCTCGGAACAACAAATCTGAAGGCTCCCAGGTCGGATTTCCGGGGTTGTCAGAAAAAACCATGGACAGGATGGTCGAGGCGATTGATACTGCCCTCATCATGGCCGGTCACCCTTCAGATGACAAGGCACGAGTCAAGATCAACGATATACTCGACATTCTTCAAAATATTCATCGAAGAAAAGTCAACAACAACCCAGACAATCCATCGCCTTCAAAGCGCCAGAGACTCAACAGCGATCCTTTTCCTCGGGCTTCTTTGACGCCAAATGTCCAGAGGCCAGTCTCGATTTTCTCTGATCCTTCGATACCGGCTCTCGAGAGGCATATGCAGCATCCCAAAAATGAAGATCTCGGACCTGAACCGCTCTTGATTAAAGGTTCGCTGACAGGGTGGCCGGCTCTCACCAAATGGAAGGATATCTCGTACTTGAGGTCAAATACCATTGGGGGTCGACGATTAGTACCAGTGGAAATTGGTAAGAGTTATGTCGACTCAGCATGGGGCCAAAGCATTATTACATTCAACAAATTCCTCGACGACTACGTTCTCGACTCACCAGAAAAACTTGGTAACGGCATGGCGTACCTTGCACAATATGACCTATTCGAGCATATCCCAGCTCTAAGAAACGACATCATGATTCCGGATCTCTGCTACGCAACTTGTTCACCACCTCATCACTCTTCGCCTTTCCTCACCAAACATTCTGCACTTCCACGATTGGAGGATCCCATGTTGAATGCCTGGTTTGGGCCAGCAGGGACCGTTAGTCCAACGCATACTGATCCATATCACAACATTCTCGCACAAGTCGTCGGGAGAAAATATGTCAGACTCTATGCTCCGCGAGAACATAAGAAGTTGTACCCCAAAGGCATCGAGGACGGCGGTGTCGATATGAGTAACACGAGTAATGTCGATATTGGACTTATCTCTGGCATGGACGGCAATGTTGACGATCAGAAAGCGGCCGTCGACGAGTTTCCGCTGTTTAAGGAAGCAGAATATTTCGATGTTATGCTAGAGGCTGGAGACTGTCTGTACATCCCACTAGGTTGGTGGCATTACGTCAGAAGCCTCAGTGTGAGTTTTAGTGTTAGCTTCTGGTTTAACGACACAAACGACTTGGATTGAAGAATCATCATTGGGCTGTGGCAGCCATGGTGGTTGGCCCTATCATTTGCATGCTCATTTCCGAAGTTACTCCAAATATCTTTCTAGAGATCTGCAGGCTCTCTTCCAAAACTCTAGCAGCAGTTACCTCCACATTGCCAGAATTGATGTGAAGCAACTCATTACCTAGAACGTCGGGATACCTATCACGCTCATCGCCGGCTCTAATGATTTTGGTCACATGCTGCTTTGATCCATGCTGCTCTCAAATTGAGTATCGGGTGTGTTAAACAGCATTCGCTCTGGAAAAAATTAGAATAGGACTAAAGTTCTGGTTTGAAGTACCCCAACAATGAACATTGAAAAGAGACACGACACGAAGCCTTTGTCATGATGCTCAGACTACATTTGATGAGCGAATCAGGTATCTGGGAAAGATCCCTGACTTAATTACTGCTTACTCTCGTTTGAGGGCGGTTGCCATGATTGGCATAGAGTGAACAACGTTCCTGGCTAAATGGGCCTTGGTATTGAAGTCTGCAAGTCCGATTGGAAGCTCTATACAAGTTTGTTCAAGATGTGGCCAACATCAACGGATATTATTACCCCTCTAACTTCTACAAAATTCATCAGGACCCACGCTATGAAATTTGGTATTATTTCCCTTCCAACTCCATACCCATTTCCAAGGGAGTGTCCCCTCCTATAAAGAATAACCTCTTTGTACTTCATCCATTTAGTCTAACTCCCTCTTCATCGGATTCCTCAAATCTGGTCTGATTCCCAGCCATCGTTAAAAACCCTTCCTTGAACACCTCATTAACCTCCCAGTGAAAGGGATTATTCCGAGTCGCAATGAATTCTCCTAACAACCTGGCCTGTTTAATACCCGCCACATCCCCAATATTGCACAACCGCTGCGAAACCCACGCCCTAACCTCATCACTCGACAGATCCATCACCCCAACCAGATACAACGGCCATAATATAAAAATTGCCTCTCGACCCCGTCAACAGCAGCGTCGGTTCCGTCGAGTCCTGCGCAGAAGTATGCTGCGGCACCGAAGCAAGAATGTCCCGCTGACACTGCATCGAAACCACCGTAGAATCCCTGACAATCGCCTCATTTTCCTCTGGTGAAAAGCTCGGCACCAGACTTTTAGCATCAGCAATCAACTGGTCCCGTATTGTCTCACCGAGCAAAATCCTACACGTGCGCGTCCCGTTCCAGATCTGCGCCGACCAGTGCTCGCTATAAATGTGATACATGCCATTCCATACCAGATGCGGATTCTCGTCCGTGTATACGGTTTCGTATCTGAATTCTTTCGGCACTCGGCTGAAAACTTCGGCGAAACGACCGTCGATTTCCAACGCGCCGTTGACTACATTGCGCGGACCAACGATTTTCGAGTTCCGGATTCCAGCGCGGAAGATGGTGAAGTCGATGATGACGCCGGCGGAGCGCCAGGCAGTCTTTCGTGTATCCATGTGCTTTGCGGCGATGTTGCGCAGCTCAATCATGTGTGCTGGCATGGGGATTGTTCGCTGGATGCAGGAGAGCATGATGTAAGCCAGGACTTGGAGAAACATGCGCTGGCCAGCTTCTGTTTCGAATTGTTCGAGGCCGCGGAGCTTAACAAGAGCTGTGGCGCCGTTGACGTGCTCGGTCCATGCGCTTAGGGAACGCTCGTTGGTGCCGGTTACGGTCTCGTAGATGCTAAGGATCATAACTGAGAAGAGGGTACTGTCTTTCGTTACGTCGGTAGGGGATCGGAGAGCTTCGTTAGTGAGGCGGAGGGCTCTGACATAGTCTTTTCGAGATCTGATTAGGAGCTCGGGTGTATGGAGGGTGTTGGAGAGACTGGCGAGACCGACGGCGCTCATGCTGGCGAGAAGATGTTCATCTGCGTTGGTTTGATTGCATAACGCGCCTAACAAATCGAAGTTTCGAAGCCAAAGGGGCGACTTTGAGTAGAAGAAAGCCTGAGCACGAGATTCAAGTGGTGTTTTTGGAGGAAGGTTGAATGAACCCAATGAACCAAAAGGTACCATTTCCTGAACAAAGCCCCCGTGCAAGTCAGGTGCTAATACAAGCTCAGCGAATTCTTTCTTCAAGTATTCCTGCTCATCGTCGGCTGGTGGGGTCCAGTTGTCGCTACTGATTGTCGACGCTGGCGATTTTGACGGCGGCCTTTGTTTTGGTCTTGCTTTTGAACTTGAATTTGCCTTTGCCTTCCCTTTGGCCTTCCCAATTACAGCTTCACTTTCATCCCGAAATATTAGATCTAATTGGTCCCGGTAACCTGGGCAGGGCCGTTGTCCACGTATGCACTGGCTGCATGATGGAGTGGCACGATCACACTAGTGCTGTTAGGAAAGCTTGATATGACATGTCGGGACAATCGTTTTGAAAGAAGAGTTGGGGGCGCAAATCGAGGGGAATATGACTAGGGTACAAGTAAAGCCCACCTACTCGTGTCTTCCTATCTCTGCATGCTTGGCATCCTTTCGAAGGCTTGCCACAATACACCATCCTTAAAGTGCCGTTGGAATGAATCAATGGGGCGCTTATTGTGAAAAGTTATGTATGTATACTCAGATCAGGTGTACTTGTAGGTATCCAGGATCCATAGACAGAAAGCATACAAGTAAACAGACCAGCGCAGGACTTTCAGATTGATACCAGAGCTCTTATTCTATCCGGCTTTGTACATCCATTAATTGTCACAATGCACAATCTGCAGCAGAGCCAACTCGGGGGGCTTAGTGACAGCAGGTGCGTAAGGGTTCAGCTTGAGCCACAGTTAGCAGAGGCATTTATCGGATCGGTTCGGGCAGCTCCCTTACTGGCAAGATTCGGATCGAATCGGTGTTGCCGTGGACTGGACTGGACTCACTCACCTTACTAACAGGCCTAGGGACAGTACGAACTCTAAGGTTGGAGCAGGAATGATGTCGGACGTTGTCTGCAGTCAGAGGCGCAGTAGATCGTACCGCCTCTTCTGTTTAGCGTGCTCTTCAATACCCGAATTTGAGTTCAGACCGCAAAACAGCCACTCAGAGCTAGATTTGTGAGGGGTAGGGAGGATTTGGGGGGGTATGGAGGATGCGGTGTTATGCCACAGCGTCAGCACGTTGCCGGTAAGACTAGTCCAGATCAGGGCACCAATACGCAAACCTATCACAGCCAGCCGTCGCTCTGTACGTACAGATTACTGATATGTATACTTATACCTCACCGTCACTTTCATTGTTCCAACTCAAATTTGCCATTATTTGTTAATGGGAATTGATTGCTCTTGAACTCTTCAAACCTGCCCCAAAGATATAACCCAGAATCCAAATACTCACTTCCTCATCACATCATAGCTAAAGCTCATTGATATAAACATGAGCTCCACCACTACCACCACCACCCCAGCACCCTCCCAAGCCCTCCTTAAACGCAACCCCTCACTCACACCCCAGCAATTCTCAACGCACTGGTACGAAAAGCACGCTCAGCTCATCGTGCCCTTTTTCCTACATTGCGGCGTGGAATACTATGCTCAGATCCACGCCCCACTTCACTTTTCTCCCTCTCCCTCTCCCTCTCCCTCTTCCTCTTCACCCCCGCTTTCAGCAGAAGAGCTTGCTGCTTGGGACGGCGCAGCAGAAGCGCATCTGAGCGAAGGCCTTCTGGCGGTTTTAGGGGGCGGGAGTGGGCAAGGGCAGGAATGGGTGATGGATTATTATCGCGAGGTGGTGTTGGTTGACGAGTTGAGGTTTTTGGTGTCGAATGCGGGGGCGCATATGAGGGTATTGGGGGCGGGGAGTGTGGGCGGGGAGACGAAGGTTGTGATTGAGGGAGGGAAGAGTGTGATTGAGGTTGGGGAGGCAGCGTGGAGGGTTTGGAGGGAGTATGAGAAGAGGGGGAGAGGTGAAGGTGGAATTTAAAAGAGTTTCTGGCTTTTAGGGGTTTGGCGTTAATGAATGAATGAATAGTATAGGGATTAAAATTCGAGGTTCGAATTTTGTCACGAGATGAAGGTCTGTAGTAGACGGTAAGTAAAGTAATACATCTTGTTCATGATTTGGATTAGAGGGGGCTTGTAAAAAGCACTACCATCAGTTCCCCTGCTCCCCCTTCCAAACCGGTTCCCCATCCTCTCCGAAAACTGCCCATTGAAAGAAACTACACCCCTCTTTCCCTTCTACATTTCCCGCGTGGCACATCCAAAAGTATTTCCCCCAATTCTCCCTCTTCCGCTGCACGACCCTCAGCACAGCCGGGACATCGCACCGACACCTAGGCGTGAACCTCGGATGCAACGATGGCTTATAATCCCGATACGTGATGTTTATTCTCTTGTTCCCAGATACTGGATGAGGGTCTATGGCTTGTGCTGGGGCGATGCTATGTTTCCATTCTTCTTGCATTTCCGCATGCATAACAAGAAGGGAATTGTGCGGGAGATGGATGGCGATTTGGCCTTGTGCATCGGCGGCGGTAGAATCTTGGGGTTTCTTTCTCGGGGAAACAGAGGAGGAGTCTTCTTCCTGTGGGATGATGCGACGGACGCGGAATTCGCGTGCTACGCCGAGGGAGATTGAGCCAATCACTGCGCGGGGACCAAGATATGTAAGTTGGTCGCTGTGGTATCCGACACTTTCATTGCCGCCACTGTAGCAGTTTACGAATGCTGCATTTGGTCTCCATGGGTCGGGGGATTGGTACTTGAGTTTCCTGCCATTTGGGTAGTGGGTCTTGATGCGGGTTGTGATTTCCGAGTTGACTGCTTCTTGGACTTTGGGTGATACCTTCCGCATTTGAGGAGTCAGCTGGCGAACATCCTATTAAAAGTTAATTTTTGAATCGCGAAAGTTTGATATGGCTTTTTTAAGGTCACTACTCACTGTCAACAATCCGCCGTTGTATATATACTCGGTTTTCTGCCGACGCAACTCCTCCATGCCCTCGACATAGAAACACGCAGTATGTGGACTTTGTACTACATTGTCGAACAACTTGAATGTCATCCTATCAAATGTAGGAGCTTCTTCCAGAAGTTCTTCAAGTAAAGCATTTGCTTCTTCCGTAGGAAGGAAATTGTGAATAATCGAGCATGGAGTATGCTTGGCCACATCTTCGGGAGAGTAAAGGTGAAGCGTCTTCCCTTTCTTAGATAACATCTTCTTGCCTAACGCATCAACAGCATCATTCCCAGTCACAAAACCAGAAAGAGAGCTCTGATAGCCCGTCGCTGCAGATGACTTTTTTGGTGGCGAATCAGGAGCTTTCAAGGATGCCGAAGTCTTCTCCACGGATCCCTCGTGGGCTAGCAAAACATCGAGAAGCACTTGTTGCTCAATATAAGGATGCAAAGAGGAAAGTAACGCCAGTTTGAAGTCGGTCGACTCATCATCAGGGGCGCTTAACGCGCTGATCTTATCGAGCTCGGTGGTCTTGGACTTTGGAGAGGATAACTTCCTCTTCTTTCGAGACACAAATGCATCCATCTCGACCGCCTTTCAAGAGAATGTTTCCGCCATTTTCTCGGTGCAACTTCCATGATTTTGTTCCTTTACCATGACAGCCTCTTGAAGGTTCAGATTCGAGCCTCAGTAGAACATGTGTCAGGCTTTAAGGAAGATATATAATCCGCTTCCTATGCACACACGTGATGGCGGATAACTTGACTGAAGCATGTGGATACACCGCCTTCTTTTCTGCCTCTGCCGCGGTTGTTTTCCAACCAACTATTTCCCAATGGAGCTCGAAGAAAGCTTCAATTTTCAATCTACAACCCACTCTACCTAGCTATTGCTATGCCACATCCCTAGTAAGCAAACCTGAAGTGGCCAACTTCTTCCCCTTACACTCTGCATTGCTAACCACTTTCCGGGCAGATATTGGAAAGGCGTCAGGAACCGGGAAATCGAGCAGCATACAAGTAATGGAGTTCCGCACTCAGGGATATAACGGCTATGCCGTCAAGTACTCTCCCTTCTTCGACTCGCGCCTTTGCGTAGCTGCCAGTGCCAACTACGGAATTGTGGGAAATGGTCGCGTCTATGTCCTCCAGCTCACGCCGCAGGGCATTCGCGCCGAGAAGCAGTACGTCCACGGACCTAAGAAGGCAGGTTCTAGGAAACTGATAGATTCTCTAGATTTAATACGCAAGACTCTGTATACGATGTAGCATGGTCTGAACGAAACGAGAATCAAATGGTAGTTGCGTCTGGCGACGGCTCTGTGAAGTTGTTCGATTTAAATGTCAATGACTTTCCTGTGAAGACATGGAAGGAACACAATAGGGAGGTCTATGCTGTCCATTGGAATTTAGTGTCTAAGGATACTTTTGCATCAAGCTCGTGGGATGGAACAATCAAGATCGTAAGAGCCTCTTTCAAATCTTCTAAAAGTATTTCCTTTACCCCACTACCCCGCATTTTCACCAATCACTCCAATATCACAAAGCTGACTTAATTTCACACAGTGGTCTCCTGAGCGCGATACTTCCATTCTAACTCTTCCCACGCATACCTGCACCTATAGCACAGC
>QGMJ01000240.1:0-39939 GCA_007821545.1 Lachnellula subtilissima
GAGAAAGCTTGAGGTGGCGAGGGGAGAGGCGGGGTATTCGGGGGATATCCCGGTTCAGTTGGGTCTTTATAGGACGGGGGAGGTAGAGAGGGATGGGGATAAGATATTACCATAGTCTTTGGGTGGGGATGCTTTGCATGATGTGGTAATTGGCTTGGCATGGGCTTCAACTTGCTTGTAACGTACATGAAGTCGGGGAGGGATTCCGAAGATAGAGGAAGAGGAAGATGATGATGAAGAGGAAGACGATTATGATATACCCCAGAGAGAAATTTATAGATTGTGCGTGTGCACAATATCCTGAATTAGCATATCCCCTTTCATAGAAAAGAGAATAATAAATTTGCATTGCACGATTACAAAAGCTACCGCGTCTAATAGCTATACTTCCAAACCCTGTTTTCGCTATAAAAAAAGAAAAAAGGGAATAAAAGGAACTAACTACAATATACTAAAATAGACGGCTGGTTTGCGGAAGTGTAAGTGCAAGTGGAAATGGAATGAAGGAACGGGACCGAAGAAATTAGCATGCCGTCTAGTACTAGTGGAGGTCGTACTGGAAAGCGAAGAGAACGTCTGGCGAGTAAGTGAGTTGTTTGGGAGCCTAGCTCTAGCTCGAGTATAGTTTCAATAAGGCTAGGCCAGGCAAGACAAAAAGGTGAGGTGAGGTGAGGTGTCGTAATGTGATGTACTTGGTACGGAGCTCGAGAGAGTATGTGAAATGATATGATGTAGGGGCTTATAGATTAGTAGGATGCATATACAGGGGAACAAAAATCCGAGGTAGACTGAGTTTAAAAGCCACCTGGTTTTAGAGGGGCGCGCCGGGTGAGGATTAAGGTGGTATTTTAGCTATTATCTAGTGATACCGTGATTTATAGCTGATAATATGTTTTGGTTGATTGGTTGATTGGTTAGAGGAAGAGAGATAATTGGGAAATGGTGAGGGAGTGGCTGGAGTAGAAGGAGAAGGGAATATGTTAGAGGCACAGACTTGTTTGCTTGCTTGCGGGGAGAATATAGAATTAGAGGTGGACTTTAGTAAAAATAGATGGATGGATAGATGGATATGAATAGAATAATTAATTAGCTGCTTGTACACTTACTATACTTGATTTCCATTACGCATTCACTCTTAGCAACGTCCTACTAAACACCTTATTTTATATCTCAATACTATGTATATATACACATGATGCATGCTTTACTTCTAAGGACCCAAGAAAACTCTTTCTCATCCCTAAAAAGAACGCACAATGTAGAATTTTCCTCCCCGTTTGCTATGTCTGATGTCATTTCTATACTTCCTAAAGCGCCTCATTCTAGTATTCTCAGAATGTGAGTCGAAACCGTATTTCTGATACATTGGACCTTACTACTAGAAAGGCTTTATACTTTTTCTAGGCAGGTTCCCGTGTCTAACTCTGGGGGACAGCTGTCTTAGGTCCATCGTGGTGCGTACCATGGATAGCAGTACACTAGCCACGAGACCGGATTTAAGTTGGACTTTTTAGCACCCACCTCCTCGAGGACTTAGTATATCTCGATTACTATAAAAATGGCATGTCTTGCTTCTTTTGCTTCTTTCTTTAGTTCTTCCTTTCTCAAAAACCCTCGAGAGTCTGCAAGTTAAATCGAAGAAGAGTTTTATTTATTAACATAATTTTAAATCAACTTCGAAACACAAGAGACCTACTTCTTGGTATCACCGCAAGCAGTCCAGCGCAAGAGAAGAACAAATACCAGTGCATAACCCTGACGAGTTTCTTTAGAACGGGTGAGGAAGAGAAGAGGAAAGGTGAGTTGCACGATATCTAATTCTTTGACTTCTTTCTAACAAATCGTCAGCTCACGACACCATCTATTATTGATCTTTGAGCCAAGGATCCAGAGTTCTGGAGAAGCAACTTTTCATTAAACAGACGCCTCACATTCTACTTTCCAGATCACTGATTCAATCCAATGGGCCCACCAATGCCTCCCAACATGGGATTCTGCCAGGATTATCTCACCAGCATCTGGCAAAAATGCGAAGGCCGGGCAATCGCCAGTTACATCCGCAGAGAATGGTGCTTCAGAACCCGCGATGAATACTGGCTGATGATACACAGCATGTGCAGCCACGTGCGGAGGTTCTGCATCCACGCCGCTGACCGCGAGCTCATTCAGCCCGCACGCGTCCATTTATTCAGAGAATGTCTGAATCGGCGCGGTTGGTGGATCATGGTCAATAGGGTCAAGGCCGTTATCGTGGAAGGCTGTAGGTTGCTGAGCACCGTGGAGACATTCCTAATGTGGAGTCCCCCAGCGCCGAAACAAGAGGTGAAGACAGTATCACCGGCGTGTGCTCTGGTAGAGAATGCCTTTAACACTGTAAGCGTTGACTTTGTTGGAAAGATTGATAAGGGCAAGGAGCAGAGAGAGAAGGCAAGGCGGCTTGACGACCCAAAAGTCCTTGTCGGCAGGATCGGGTGGGATATAGTGTTCGACAGAGACGAGGATTTGATTGAGGCGCTTATTGCGAAGCAGACACTTGTTCGCAAACGGGAAGCTCGAATGAAGGAGATTGAGGGCCATGCAGAGGCTCAGTGCATCATTTCCATGACCCGGTGGTTAGAAGAGGATGACAAAAGAATTGCATGGGAAGAAGCGCAAGAAAAGATGAAGCTTGCACAAGGACAAGCACAAGGACAAAAGGAGAGGCGAACCAATGACTGGGATACCTGCAAAGCGAGCTCTGGAACAGACTCAAGCGAAGAGTGGTGAATTGGGGGGGATCTAGTATGGAGTGAGGATGGATATATCTAAAATCTTGCAGTCTCAGTGAGGATACCAAGAGAGTGTATTTTTGGACATCAAAAGCTTGTATAACAGAGTATATATGAAACCTCACTAGAGGCAAGTTGGCAGACTTGGGATCTAAGAGAAATGATAAGATCAAATGTCATTACCAAGTTGGAAGTCAGAGTCGTTCCTATAGTAAGTTATCATTATCTATTCAAACCAGCCACGGAAGCGAAAGCCCTCGTCTGACTTCGGCTCAAATGGGGGTTTTTTCTCCCGGCGAAGAGCCATTATTCTTACAAGAGGCCAGAAAGAAATCGGTCAGTCTTGCATGGATCCGCGGCTTCTTTTGGGAGACTCCTTTATAATATTGCCGGTTTAATGTAGTGTTCGATGTCGTTGTCCACTCTGTGATTTGTGTCCATCCACTAGAAATGTGTGGGTCTCCGTTTTGACATGAGTTTCAAGTTTTCGAGGTCGTTCAAGTGCCAGTATGCTTCTCATTCATCTTCGAAAGACACCCTTGACAGGATAGGAATGCGCAGTGAGGGCATTTGTACCCAGTCGGACCACGCTTCTGTCCACAAGCAGCGCATTTGAACTTCTTCTTCTGCTGCTCCTTGGGCCAAAACTCTGAGTGGATACAACTAGACTGTTTCTCGGCTGGAGTCGTAGCGTTCAAGCTTGTCCATGTCTTCTCCTGCAACACCCTCTCTGCCTTCTCCCTCTGTTCCTGGGACATGTGTTTCTTTTCCTCCTCTGCCTTCTTAGCTTGAGCTTTGGCCTCACTCTTTGCCCTAGCTGCTTCAACCCGGTCCATGTAGTCTTGCGTGTGGAATTTTCTGTCTTCAGCATGCCTTGCCTCCGTCCGCCTCCTTTCTTCTTTCATTTCTTCTTTCAATATCTGGTATTCCTCCTCGCTCATACCGTCTCGTCCTCCGTATCCAGGGGGAGGACCGTAGGAACCAAATCCAGGAAATTCGGGCCTAGAGCGAGAAAAGCGTGCTCTCATAAATTCCTCCATCAACTCGTCGACAATTTCCTCCTCGTAATAGCCATAGCCGTCATCATCGTCCGAATCGTGGGGAGAGGGATATGAAGAGTAAGGATTGCCTTGGGGACGTCGTGAAGGGTTATCATGACCATATCGTTTTGCGGGGTCTGACAGAGTCTCATAAGCCTCTTGAATCTAAAAAATGTAGCTCAAGTCAGTTCAACCCAGGCCGTACAGTATAGCCCTTAGCAGAGCATGCCCTACCTGCTGGAACTTTGCTGTGGCATGCGGATTCTCGCGGTCCTTGTCCGGATGGTGAACTCGTGCAAGACGTCTGTAGGATGCTGTGATGGCCTCGGTATCGGAATCTTTCTCGACTTCAAGAGCCTGGTAGTAGTCGAAAGCTGCGGCTGGAGGCATCTTGCTGAGGGCAGGTTTTCCGGACTCGCTGTACGCATACGTTCGCCTCGAGCAAAGTCGAGGTGGTTAGGAAAGGCTCCAGTGACAGAGTCAAATAGGTGAATTGGGTGCCCAAAAGAAAATAAATCGTTGGGTTAAGTTGGGGAGGGATGGCTGTTGAGTCCAAGGAACAAGTTAATCTTGGGTAACCGCGTTTGTCGCGACTTACGCGAGGTCTGTGAGCGCGAGAGCACGTGCCTATGTACCGTAAGTCAAAATGGCACAGAAACGATTTGGACAAGGGCTGTGGGTTTGCAAATGTGATTCGAGCTTCACGGCGAGAGTCCCATTGAGCGCGAATCTTTTGATGATTAAAGTTATGAGAACATGGTAATATATTGTAGTTGCATGAGCGTTACAGTAGGTAGGCCCGGTCCATTTCACCTAGCTCGGCCAGGCACATGAGGAAAGAGCAACCATACGCAACTTCAATAGGGATTTACCAAGTACTTGCTCTATAAGAACAGTAATTGGCTGCGACGATGATCAAACTCGTTTGCAAATGCAGGCTTGTGCCTTATCCTTGTGAATTTCAAAAGAAGGACGAGTAACATAT
This sequence comes from Lachnellula subtilissima, assembly GCA_007821545.1. Taxonomy (NCBI): domain Eukaryota; kingdom Fungi; phylum Ascomycota; class Leotiomycetes; order Helotiales; family Lachnaceae; genus Lachnellula; species Lachnellula subtilissima. The sequence continues at coordinate 4,794 of QGMJ01000240.1, forward strand.
ACCCGCAAGAGCCGGCTTTGACTATATGCAGATTACGGATTTTCCAATGACTCGCAACTATTTAAGCACCGACAAGATCAAGTCTAAGTTATAGAACGTCCTGGGAAATGAAGTTCTCAAGCAGAGTTCATCCCCTTCCTCCCCTGTTGTAAGATACCATATTCTAAGCGAGCGATCTCAAGGGGCTCGCTAACCCTGAATTCGGCGCAAGGTAACGTAAGTTTGCTTTTGGAGGGACAAAAGCTATTCCGGGTCTTTACATTACTCTCTCCACACTTACGAGTCGACTTTGTTGTATTATATGTACTTGATAAATTAGGTTTCCTAATCCAACAAAGATTTAGAGTTACTCAAACAGCTGCTTTGGTTTATCTCAATTTTCTTTCAAACCGAGTCGGGCGTGCATATCTAGGATTGCCGACGACTATATTATAATGTACTATGATATATACCTATTTAATTTGTATATTCCTCTTGGAAGGTAGTGCTCGACGGCTTCCTTCCATAATTTGATTTTACTTTATGCTTCCCGATATGAATGGTTACTTTGACTTAGCCTGACCTCCTAAATTGATCTCTCGATCGTTTCTGTCTTTTTTGCTTTCGGTTCGTCATCTTCTTCTTCACTCTCTTCAGCATTCTTCTGTTGATACTCGTTCTCAACAAAGACCAGAGCCGCCATCTCCCTCTGCACACTCTCTATCCCGTTCTTCCTTTGTTCAGCACTCAAAGTCCTCGCATACTCAATCGCACTCTCAATTGTAGTGCCAAACGGCCCTGCAAGAGGCTGCCCAGTATCTCTATGAACAGGCGTTGGCGCAATACGTCTTTTACCTCTTTTACCACCCCCCCTTGCAATTCCCTGGGCTCCTGGGGTAGCCGCGGGATTGGCGGCAGCTGCTGCTCCTCCGCCTACAGCGTCATTTTCAATAAAGACAGTAACAGAAATCCCACCAGCATTCTTCAGCGACCCCCCAGTATAATTCGCTGGCGCCATGTTCGGTATTTCGGGTGCTTCCTTCTCATTCGCTTCAATCTGCGCAAGTGCATTCTCAAGATCTAAATTCCTCATCAGCCCTTGTGTTCTTCCCTAGACAGAGGTTCTACATACCATCTCTAAGCGAACACCTACTCCCCGAACCCCCATAATGGCAATTCGGACAACTCCCTTTCAAATGGCCCTCCACAATCATACACGTATCAAACGGGCCCGACGGATTCTTCATGCGGCAATAATCACAAGCACGCGGCGCAGCTTCCCCACGCTCTTGCGCTAGCCATGCTTCTTCATTATTGGCATTCTTTTCGCCGCCTCGAAACACGCGGCTTGGTCGCATGGTGACGGCATTGAGGATTGGGAGAGGCGCAAGGGCACGAATTGTGCGCGTTATTTTGAATACAGGCTTGCCGTCCACGAGCATAGTTATGGGGTCGATTGTGGGGGCGGGTTTGGGACCCATTTTGATAGATCGGTTGCGGTGGGGTTTGCAGTGCAGGCTACGAGTGCTGTTGCGAATATGAAGTAGGAATAAAGTCTTAGGTTTACTGTTATGAATTATTATTTGTTCATCATCGGTCGGCCAGTGCCAATGGAAGCTTCTTCCTTTGTTGAAATTCATCTCTGTCAAAGGGTGAACAGGGGATCTTCGACCTTTGCAAAGAGAATGACCTAAGGTGCTTTGTTTAGCAGGTTCTCAATGGACCGGATATGGCGACTCCCTTACTACTTTCTCAAAATCGTAGTACAGTAACAAAGGATAATCTCCATTCTTCTTTCCAAGGCAATTAATTGCGGATACTTGAGGGTAGTCATGGAATTGTGGCGAGCTTAGATCGAGATCATTAAAGAGCTAATCCTTGAGCGCTAGCTATGGCACTAGCGACCTATCATGCGAAGTGCTGGATAATGCATGATTTACCAAGACTACAGTTGGCAAATTTCAGGTTCTTACTAGAATTCATCTCCAAATCCGTCGATCAGCTTATGCTTCCCACTCGGCACTGCATCACTTCAAAACCTACATCACCTTCACAGTTAGTAAGAAAAGGAAAATAGCCCAAATGTTAACATCTGACTATACTACATTGACTGCCGAGGAAAGTGGCCAGAGTGGTGGTCAAGCAAATGCTTTTAAGTGATTTAGCTTTGACTATTGCTGAATCGATCCTCCACTTAATTGGCCATAGTCTTAGCTTTTAGACGCTGTATATTAGATGACAGCAACGGTCAACTTGACAGCAAAATTAGCAGTGAATGGGTTTACTTTAGAGTTTCAGGCAGGCAGGACATGAAGAAGTCATTCCAAGAGGATTTTGCATCCCCAGGTGGGCCAGTGATCAGATTAATATTAGGCGAAGCCTTGGTCCAACACTCTGGGTCCAGTGTACCATGAGGGATAGTGCGTGCTAGTCTTCTGATGTCTCGTAGAGAATTACAACACAGGCTTATTCTTATAGTAAGAACTGATATCGATATGCTCTAGATATCGTTTAACTCGCTTACTACCTAGGTAAGTAACTATGAATGAAATGACAGTATTGTGATAGATTCGTGCGTGAATATATAAGCCAATAACGTGTAAAAAAGATTAAATTCGTATTATCTATAATAAATGCTCTTATAAGCTTCTATGGGTATGGAGCGTATAAGCAGTCAAAGAAAGCGATCTGATCATGGCTCATTCAAGGACTACCTGAGGGCCAACATATTTAGATCTGCCATGAACAAACCACCAAATTGCAACCAGAACCGCAAGCCCAACCGTAATAACACTCGTATAGTTCATCTCATCCGCCTTTACAGGCAGCGCATATGGAAAACAATAGATGACGTTAAAGACGACGATATAAATGCACGAAATTGCGTTCACGACAAACCCATACCGGCCCATCCAGAACGGCCCCGGCTTGATGCTCTTGCGGCCGGACAGAAGATGTGGCCCGATGGCGAGTAGGAAGGAGGTCGTGGTGAGCAACACGAAGGAGCCGACGAAGGAGTTGAACGCTTCTGTGGAGCCGACGTAGATGGCGCCCATGCATGTCGATATGATTCCGCAGGCGAACGTTGCGTACAAAGGGCTCTTGAAGCGTGGGCTAATGGCCCCGAGGTGATTGATGAATGGCGCGGCGTCGTCTCGGGCCAAGGAGTAGAGAGTTCGGCCCGCTACTATGTAGCAGCCGACTGTCGCGGCGACAATGGGGAGCAGGATGACGATGAGCAGGCCGAGACTGCGCCGGCGGATCCGGTTGCTTGTCGATATATGTCTCCTAATGGGCAGATGGAGTCGAGGGCGAAGATGGCGTCTAAATTGTTGATGGCGTAGAACATGGCAATCATATAAAAGATGGCTGTGAAGAAGCCGATGGCAACTTGGCACAGGATAACTTTAGGAAGGTTCTTCCCAGCTCTGTAGAGTGTGTAAGCCATTATCCCGAATCCCGTTAGGTGGATCAAAACTTACTGAGGGATCTCTTCCGCAATATGAGTGACACAATCAGGCGTACCCACGGCAAAAGCGCCATTAAGCATACCAGCCAAGAAGACGAAGCCATCACTTGAGTAACCCTCAAGATTCTGCCACTCTCCCCAAACAAAGCTGTTTGTAGCATAGCCTTTACCGTTCTTGCTCGGCATCACGGCGCAAACAACAATGGTGACAAACACGCCACCAAGGATCAAGAAGGAACCAATCCTATTGATCCAAGGGAGAATTCGGTTGGCGAACATGACAACAAAACATGTTCCCCAGCAAATGATAACGTATGCAGCAAAGACGTGGGATCTCTCGACTTCATAGTCTGGGTGGAACATGCCCCATGAATAGACGATCATACCGGCGATGATGTTGCAGTTGGCTGATATGCCAAATGTCCAAGCGAGGAAGTTGAGCCACCCTGCAAACCATCCGCAGATACGACCATATTTTGGTCCGCCGGTGACGGTAGCCCAATGATATACTTTGCAAGTCAGACAAGAACCGGGAGCTGAAGTCAGGATGCAACTTACCTCCACCCGAAGCAGGTATAGCAGAAGCAAGTTCCGCGATAGACGCTGCAATAAACCAATAAAATACAGAGGCCGCGATACTATCAGAAATTAGTGCCAGGAAATGCGACTCTAGACGGGGCGGGATCTTACAACTCATAAATAATACCAGGAGGCCCTCCGTTATAAAATGCCACGACCTTTATTTTGTCAATAAACGAACAAAACTAGTATAGAATGTTATACTCACAATAGCTCCACCTAATGCAGTCCATGTGTTGCCCGTCGTGACTCCAGTAGCGCACGCACTCAGAAGGTTGAACTTTTCTCGAGAACGGGGACATGTCCGGAGACATTAACTTCTTCATGATTATCCGCACCGGAAAGCACTTCACTAGCAGATGGAGATATGATATTCTCCTCGTCTCTTTTCTCCATAGTCGACATTGTATTTTAAGAAGTCAACATCCAAATTATCGGAGAGATGTGGTTGTGAATGATAAGCACGGGAAATAAGCGAACTGAAAAAGAGAGGCCTGACGAAGTTATATAGTGAAGATACTTAAAGTGTATAGCTGCCTCGTGCCTGATTTGCCATCAAACAATCATTCCCTTATCTGTCTATCGCAAGACTTCAAGAAGATAGTTCGAGGTTCGAGGCCCCAAGGAGGGATGCAAATAGATAGGCAATTGTATCCGATGATAGATAGAACTAGGGAAGTCAAGTAATGCTACTTCGAAATTACCGCCAAAGACCCGGGAGCTTTGACAAGCAAGATTGACATCGTGCAAGCTTTGCCATGAAAAACGCGGACTTGTTTTTTTAACGTGACCAAAATGAATCGCGGCTCGTGAAATGTAGCTTAGTGCTTCTCTAGTGCGTGCTCCTCGCTGACTATTGCCTGCCATTGAAATTTCGTCTGGGATTTTTCGCTCGCTGACTACTTCCCATTTCCCTCTGGTGGATTCGTATTGATCGATGCAAAATCGAAGCCATTCCCGCTACTGTAGTGTTTTCTCGCTGACTCCTTCCTGACTCTTGCCTAACAATTCGGAACACCATCATTGGACGACCCATTGTAGCCGTTCACGATTCTCGCTGACTCTCTCCATATACCAAGGATCATCGTTCTTTTTCTCAATCGTGCTTCTGTTATTTTCAGACGTCTCTTTCATTACGTTTCAAATTAGCTTTGATCAGCCTTTTCATTTCCCTTGGATAATAGGCCGGGTCAAATAAATTGTAAGAGAACTCAGTAGGAGATCTATGCTCACGATCCCGTATGTGTCGTTGTTCTGCACTAGCTATCACTTTATTTATAAAACGAAAACCTCGGTCGATACATGCTCTTTCTCCCCCCATCAAACCTAAATTAATTCGGTGAACTCGTGTTTGTTCGTGCCAATTCTAATCCAATGCCACCACCCAATATACTTGATCTTTCTCGAGGATGGCCAGCCCCAAGCCTCCTCCCAGCAGCAGCCCTCCTGCGTGCTTCCCAGACCGTCCTCACAGATCCAAACCTCTTCGTGCCAGGCCTGCAGTATGGCGATGATGCTGGCTACGAGCCCCTACGCATCGCGATCGCTGAGTGGTTGCAGGAGTTCTTTTCTACGCCGTGGACTACCATGGGTCGTATATGTATCAGTGGTGGCGCCAGCATGGCCTTGGCTTGCATCTTACAGGTCTTTACAGACCTAGTGTATACGCAGAATGTGTTTCTGGTTACCCCGACATACTTTTTGGCCTTTAAGGTTTTTGAAGATAATGGATTTACTGGGAAACTGAAGGGTGTCCCTGAAGACGCTGAAGGGATCGATATCGAGTACCTCGAGCAATGTTTACTGGCGCAGGGCATTGCAAGTAGGAATGGGTTTTCTCAGGTGTGTTATTCGTTGATCTGCCTTCGTGGACATCGCGGTCAAAATAAGGAAATGTAGTGACATACTTATAGCTGCCTTAGCCGCCCACGGGCATCAGCACAACACCACAGCGCAAACTATTTCGCAATATCATATACTGCGTACCCACCTTCTCCAATCCATCCGCAAAGAGTATGTCCATACGCCGACGCCAGCGACTGGTGCAAATCGCACGCGACCACGATTCCCTGGTCATCGCCGACGATGTCTACGACCACTTGCGCTGGGCGCCTCACACGAGCTCCCGAAATGAGAGCGCCCCTCCAGTCCTTCCACGCCTCGTAGACATCGACCATGAAATGGGCGGCGGAACCCAGCGACCAGGGGCAGATGGTTTCGGGAATGTAGTCAGTAATGGCAGTTTCAGCAAGATCATCGGGCCGGGCTGCAGGACTGGCTGGACGGAGGCGACGGATAGTTTCACGGTGGAGCTTTCGCGGTGCGGCTCGACGCTTAGTGGGGGCTCGCCGTCGCAGTTGACGGGGGTCATTGTCTGTCAGATGCTTAAGGAGGGGTATTTGTTGCGGCAGCTGAATGAGGTTATGATTCCATCGCTGCAGAGGAGGCATTGGCTTATGAGGGCCGCTGTACAGAAATACCTCATACCCCAGGGTGCGAGTCTGTCGGACAGCAATGGTGGATACTTCATCTGGATTACACTCCCAACTCCCATTTCAGCTAAAGATTTCACCATCCGAGCGGCATCCGACGAGAATGTGATCGTTGCGCCTGGAGATATCTTCGAAGTCTCTTCCGACAAAGGAGGATTTCGCTTTGACCGCGAAATCCGCCTTTGCTTTGCTTGGGAACAGGAGGAGGCTCTCGCTCTCGGGGTCAAGAGTTTGGGTAGTGTTCTTGCATCCATGCTACGAGATTGCCAAGGGTTCGAAGAGCATGCAAAATTTACTGGTGTCGAAACTGTAGACTTTGCCCCAGCGCAATTCTCGGGGAATCGTATCCGTACCACACATCTATAGACCAGAGTACGCTCTCGATGAGGGGTAGTGTTGGCTAGATCGCTCCAATTCAACGCCCCGGCTCTCAGATCGCAAGAATCCTCTGCTCACTGGCCCTCAGCACGCCGATCCACCCTGGCGTCTCCAAACTCCCCTTTCTCCTCGCCTCCCACACATCCTGCACAACACGCCACAAAGTCGCGATATTCCCAATCCGGTACTCCAGCATGCGCTGCCAATAAGCCCGCCATTCCGCATGCTGCTCAGGTCGCGCTTCGCACGCAGCCACGAAGCCTGGCCACATAATCGAAGCTGTGAGGGGCAATTCGTGTAACGCTTTCAGATCTTCAATTTGAATGAGCTGAGATACTACAGTGTCGACATGACGTGTCATCCGTGCTGCAGGACATGGAGTAACTCGTGCGTAGAAGTATATTTTTAGGGCGTGGTAGAAAGCTTCAACGTGTAATTTGATTATCGAGCGTGCTAGATGGTCGCCTTCCGCTACGTGGGGGAGCAGCACGCTCTCGATTGACCATGCTAGGATCTTGGTCTCAACTTCGAGGAGGGTGGTTTCGAGAGTTTGGGGAAATGGATGATCTTCAGATACGTAGTATGCCACGTGTTGTGACATGGTTGTAGTGAGGCGCATCAGAAACACGAGCTCAGATGTAATTCCATAGGTAGACTCTAGAAAACAGTCGTCTTCTATGGATGCTCCTGTGTACGTATAACTACGTTCCAAGTCCTTTTTCGATGGTGGCCACGGGAGGGCTGGGAGGTTGTATATGGTCGTATCAGATACTGTTGATAGAAAAGAACATAACGTATGCAGACGTCCCCATGGTATCTGTCGCTGTCGCCTCATAGCGCCATCAATATGTACCCAGAATTCTCCCATGCTTCCCTCCATTACCTGTGATTTACCAGTAAGCAAACGTTAACCGATTGTGAACACGGAACGCTTACATCAGTCGTGACTAGCGTGAGCATTGCTCCCATAATGCAATCGGCATAAGAAGTCGAAGCATTCCCTTGTTCTAGATATGAGTGCTTTTCCTTTCCTGTATCAAGTAATGACTTCCTCAAATACTGAAACGCCTTATCTCTAAAGAAACGGCCGAGGACATCAAACTGACTATAATTCCCCTCGTCCCTCACACCGCGCAGATGGAACGACGACGTAGCCAAGAGAGCGTAGAACATTGCTACATTTCCAAGTGGCGTGTGACGATCCACGGCGGCGGTGTGTTCGAGGATATCTCGAGCACCGATTAATGCGTTGGGAATGTAGATTGAGCTGTAGGGGTTGTCCTGGAGGTAATATGGGAGCAATAACGGTGCAACGTTCTGTCGGTAGTTGTCTATTAATGCCGTAGCCAAAGGGCTTTGCCGTAGGGTTTGATTCAGCCCTGCGGGGATATGAGGTAGAAATCGCTGGCCATCTGCCCACGGAGAGCTCGTATTTTCAGAGGTGGGACTTCTTATTTCAGATTTACCTCTTGAAAAAACTCTACTACTACCATTGCTGGTAACAGAGTTTGCTCTGGTGGTTGGTTCCGTGGTGAAGTCGAAAGGGTATTCCAAGGAATTGGACCATTCGATATTTGAGAAAGGCGTCGAGATGGCCTCAATGCCAGACTTGGTCTCCCTCGCATCTGCAAACAAACATCCCTCGCCTTTAAAACTTTCTTGGTCTAATTGAGTGATATTCACAGAATGACTTTGGAATATGGCGAAAGGTCCAAAAGCAATTGTCTCAGACGCTGTCATAGACGGGTCAATTGCATCAACCGCAGCAACTAAGTCGTCGATCTCTCGAATATCTCTAAGATGCAATGCGGAATGCCCTTGACCGCGCGTTAGTTTTAATGTCGGATACTGTTCCATTTGCCTCATCTGGTAGGAGATTTACCTGCTACTATCATGGCTTTACGTTTAATAGCCGAGGGGCGGACTGTATCATCGTCCGTGACCCAGTACAGCTCAACATTATATCCTTCACATTGTAGACGCGATTTGACACATCGATCACAACCTGGTCGGCCGCTGTCGCACTTTACTTTCCGTCTTCGACATGTCCAGCAGCTATTTAGAGGCGTTAGTTTTCATTTTCACCGGGTTTGCGAAGTGGGCAGACCCTTTGAAAGTCTTTGTTTTTGGCGTAGAACTATGCCGCATTGTATTCTGTAGCTGTATAATAATGTCTCAGAGGATGGCGCAATGTCTTTGAAGCCTGTTTCTATTATGATATTTACAGTTCCAGGTTGTCAAGAGAGTCAAATTGAAAACATAAGCCTGCCCTAAAGATACCCAGCTCGGTCCAGCAGATTAGTAAGCCGGCTCGGGATATCTTAAAAGTGGGACAAACGACACACTACTCCTCTACTCAGGGGTAGTTGTGTTAGTTTTTAGTTTGGCAGTAGTCAGCGAGATCTTTCAAGAATGGCAAATGCTTATCACGGACATTTCATTGCAATTTTCACTTGAGGATCGATTGTGAGGGTCAACCTACTATCTCCCGCAGCTGTGTTAAGAATATGCAGGTCACAGCGGAGCGAATTTATAGAGTGGCGCTACACATATGCCTTCAATGTAAACGATATCTGGAAATCAAGATATGAATCCCATGTAATCGCATCTTGCACTATTCCTCGACATCTTTCAATGATATATCTCGAGACAAGGACATACCTCCGTATATAAGCAGTCCGGTAACTACCCAAAACAGACCGGATGTCGCCCACGCATAAATAGATCTCACAAACATCACATCATCGCTAAATTCAGACGTCTTCAAATCTCTCTTCAATTCAAATTCTTCCTCCTCCATTCATTTACCCAACCATCGATCCTAAAACACCGCGCAATGCGATGCGATGCTAAAGACCTAGCTGGCGTATCCTATTCACACACATTAAAAACGACATAACGTCTAGATACATAGTTACAAAAGAGAAGTTGATCTGCCAAGATCTGGTATCGATTTTCCTACTGCTCGCTTTTAAATGCAAGAAAAAATGTCTGTGCCATGCGGGTGCAGGCATTCATAGACGGCGTAAAACGTGCTCAGACCTCCGAGGGAATGTGCAGAAATGAACGAAGCTTGAGGACCGGTATATTAAAAGTGTATGAGGGCAAAATGTATTAATCTCAAGAGGCGTGAGTCTGGTAGGCTTCTTGGAGTACTATCCGCAACTCTCGTTAGTATGGGTCATTATGTTCATCAGGAGAGGCAAAACATACCTTCAAGTATACGCCCCTGCCCCAATCGATCCTCACACGCAATCTGTAACCCCCCTGCTCCACCCTCCACAAAATCTAGCACAACACTATTCGGCAGCTCCTCCATCTCCACATCCGGAATAGACGGCATTCTAAACTCGCTAAGATGGAATTTCCTGGTCGCGCCAACGCTCGCTTTTCCTTTTCCGTTTCCGCTAGCTGTAAGCGCGGGGGACAGAATGAGGTAGCCTGAGGGATCGAGGATCATGGACCGGCGTTTCCAGAGTAGAGTATCAGGGAATTGGACGTTGACGTCGCCGATGTTGATGCTTAGCGTAGGTGTTGTAGAAGGGTCTGAAGAGATGAGAGAGCGCGAATCGTTGCCGTTAAGCGGCTCGGATTCTTCGCGTACGGTGGGAGATACGGCGTGAGAGATGGCTTTGCGACCCGAAGAGAGCGAAGAGGACATACGACGCAGCATGCGGCTTGTTCTGTTCGACTTCTTTTCTTTTTCTTCGCTGGAAGAATTGGCGGTTGGGGGAGGTGATAGTGAGTCATTGGGGGTACGGCTGCCTGTGGAAAGACGACTGCTTACAGACTCGGATCGTTTGTGAACAGGCGACGCGGCGTGCGTGGAAGGTGGGCGTGAAGGAGACATTACCGATGGAGGACGAGATGAGGATCGGACGCTCGGCGACGATATCGAAGATACAAACTCGATTGACCGGCGTCGGTCTGCAAAGGATTGCCTGCCCTCACTAATCAGATCTTTGACGATCGAGATAGATGATCGTCGATTCTTGGCTGTCGTATTGGTAGTATTAGAGGAAGAGGAGAGTCTTCTCTCTCTGGAAAGTCTTCTCTCTTGAATCGTCTCTTTTTCTTTAGGATGTTCGGGAATAGCTTTCTGATGGTCGATGACTAAAGGAGATTGCTTCAAGTCTAAGGGAGCATATTCCGAAGCAGGTTTACCATTTTCTAGTGGAAAAGGCGAAGCTGGATCGCGAATGATTCGAGCTGTGACTGAGATAGACTCCGGCCGTGACCGTACCGGCGGCATCATGGGAACAGGACTGACTTCAAAAGTATTAACCCGATTCTTAATCGACTTAGATCTATCTCGCAGTGTGAATGCTTCCGGTGAAGACTCGCGAGACGCATCTGTAAAATCGCCTGGTGAAGGTGTATTCTTGTTCAACGAGTTTGTTCGATCAGCAATGGATGGGGACGTGCCTCGACCATTGCTTCCGTACGGAAAAGAAGGCAGGAGCTGCTCCTAGCGTAGTACCAGTCGCAGGGGCCGCAGCTATTCCAGGAGCTGTGGTAGCCTTTTCTAGGGCTTTTATTCTTTGGGAAATTCCTGAGCCAAGGTTGACCTTCTTGATTACTGGCTTGTTGGCTTCTTGGTTGATCTTGTTCAAGAACGCAGCCGACGCAGATACAGCACGTGAAGTCTCGAATTTTGGAGGAACTCCCAATAATGAAGAATCCTCCTTTCTGCCCGTGGGATTCGATACAACACGAGAAACCCTGTTGCGCCAGCTTTCCCTTTTCTTGGGACTTGTCGTTGGGAATACGGGATTAATAGGTGACTTTGAAACGGAAATTGGCTGCGCTTCCTGTACCACTGCTGAATCCAGCTCATCCATAAGATCGTCATCTGAAGAAAAGTTTGCCTCGGTGGTATGGCCGCTTTGGTCTGTAAAATCAAGATCTGTCCGAATGTGCTCAATGCTTTTGCGCTTCTTTCGTTTCTTCGACGGCGTCCCATCATTCTCCTGGTCATTATCCGTAAACGATCTTTTGGTATCCGCAGAAAATGTGCTTCCAACGGGCGACTGTTGAGAAGCTATAACAGTTGAGTTATCTGACACATCTGACATAGGGAGTGGCTCCGTTGGTATCTCGGGAGCTTTGTCGCCGCCCTCGAGGTTGTTCATACTGAATTTGGATCTTGGAATATTATCCGTCTCGCGAACTTCGTCGCTGCTTTTGAACATGTCCATATCAAATTTAGGTCCTGGGATTTTATTTGTCTCGGGAGCCTTGTTGTCGCTACTGAGGTTTTCCATACTAAACTTGGATCTTGGGATGTTGGTCTTCGAATCTGACTTCGTAGGGGGCAATGGCTCTTGTACATTTTCGGGACTTTCGGTCCTGGCTCTCTCTGCTTCGACGACCGGTGAATTATCTGGGGCAGTCTGGTCCGCAAAAAAGTGCTGAATGAACTTGGATCTTGGGATGTTCACATCCTTAATCTCCGACTGGGTGGGAAACTCTGGCTCCGGTATGCTGTCATCAAGGACTTCAGTTCTTGGTTCGTCCGCCACAGTTTCAACCACAGACGAATCGACTGGTTGAAGCTCTTGCATGGTCGGGTCATCTAATCTTGCAAGTGTGGCAACTGGGGTAGCTTCTTCGGATTCTTCCGCCTCTTCTGTAGGCTTCGCTGAGACTACAGCTCTAGAGGGTGGTTGATATGTCATCGGCAGCAGTTGTTCTGTATCGGAGGGAACTGCCTCTTTTTCCTCAACTTCCACAAACTCAGGAAGCTTCGATTCCAACGGCGATTCCTCAATTATAGATACCGGTTTCACAGTGCTTGTTTCTTGGACAGTTTCATCCGTAGATTCCGAAATCGACGAAGCTCTCGTTGAAGCTGTCTGTTCGGAAGGTCCAATAGGTGAAACAGGGTAGGAATCCGATCTCGTAGCATCCGACTCGTCGGTTTTCAACGTTGAACTAGCATCAAAAGCAATTCCGGAGTCATCTTCCTTGGCCATATCATTCAGCATGGCCAATGTATCATGAACCTCTTTCGGTGCACCAGAACCCCTGTTTCCCCCGTTTGTCGCGAATGCAGGGCTTGTGAGGCCCTCGGGTGAGGTTGGCGATAGTGGCTCTGCAGGGGCGGCTGCGCTCTTTTGCCGTTTCCGCATTTCCAGAGCTTTCATTAACCGTGCCTTTTCGGGCGTAATTCTTGGCGTGAGAGGAGTAGATGATATAGCTTTGATCGAGGGGTTAGGGCTCGTTGGTGGCCTTCCACCGCTGGTGTGTGGCCGCATGGGGGTTGAGTGTGACATGCCAGGAATAGGTGGAGGAGAGATTGTCATACTTGGAGTCTCGGTGCCGTAGACTGAAGTAGGCCTAGGTGATCGCCCTCCTCTCTTCGATCCTTTTGAAGCGACCTTAAGACCAGCTGGAAGTGTAGAGACTGGCCGGTAAGAGCCTGCTCCAGACGTATGCGACGTATGCGGCCTTGACCCTCCCACATCAAGTGAAGGCCGAGGTCCCAACTTTACCTTCGGCTTTCCATTTGAGCCGTAAGAGCTAAAACTGTACATGTCTGGTCTTGTTGATTGAGAAGATTTTCGCGGTGGTGCTTCATCAACTGTCTGCGTAGGGGAGCGTGGAGGAGGAGGTTCTGTATGGAGCGCGTCATCTGTGATTGTTGATCGGTAGGCCGTCGTAGATGGTAATGTATCAGGCGGAGCACTATTCTGTGCAGATTCTGGAGCCCCAGAAACCGAAACTACCTTTGTAGTCGGCGGATGCTCTTCCATCACTGTCGACTGTCTCTTGCGATTGTCTTCCTCTTCATCCTCAGCAATCTCCATCAACCTTCGTCTCCGCAGAGAACTAGTTGAGGACGATGTAGAGCCAGATGCGGTATGTAGGGAGCACGCGGCTGAAAGCTTGGTGTCTCGAAGCTCTTTGGGGTGGTTTATTTCGAATATAGTATCGTGGGGGGAGAATCGGTCTGTAACGGCAGTAAAGTGGACGGAAACGCGTGCTAGATATTTATTAGATCCCATACAAGGTATATCATATTGATAAGGGCAGGATACTCACCCTGCACAAGTCTCGAGCAATCCTCGGGTACATATTTGATGACCACATTTCTTCGTCTATACCGCAGAAACCCAAACAGAGGAGAGGGTTCCTCGTAACTCGCTATGGCATTTCGGATCTCCACAATCCCACCATTGCCCCGTCCCAGCAGCTCGATCTCATCGCGGGCGGTATACTTGAGGAGGAACCTGTGAAAAGACCAGTAAGTTCTCTGTGCAACAGTCTCCTGGGCGCCAGTTCCAGTTCCAGTTGCAAGGGCAAGGTAGCTTACCATCCTCCAGGTTCCGCTGCAGCAATATCATGCGCCTCTTTGACCTTCACATCATCCAACCCATTCAGCGACATTGCCCCCTCCTTCTGCTTATCCAACAATTGTTTTCGTGGTGGTTCGTTGTCTCTATCATGCGCTGATATGATGCTTTAATTCGAGATTCGTAATTTCAGGGGTAAGAACATTGACACGCCGGGTGCAACTGATCTGCCGCTGTGGGCAGTATCAAGCCATTTCCCAACGAACTGTATTGCTATGCGGTTGCAATTAAAAGCCAGCTTAATGTATGGAATAATAACAAAAGTGCGAGCGCTGTTGTTTTGAAGGACTCCCAAAAATTGTGCAGTCTCTCTCTTCTTGCAGGAGTTTCCCAATGGGGCCTTAGCGCTACGGCAATATGTTACTTTAGCTCCGGTTGGCACCGCCCTTGAATTATTGACGCTATTCCAGGTAGCTAAGCTGTTGATCTATTGATCGCCGCGGAGAGGGAGAAAAAGAGTCGTTCTGATAATGTTATTTGACAAAGAAACTTCCTTCGGGACAGCTGTCTGAAAAATGTTCCGCATATGTACTTTGTTGCTTACAATCTGATCGTTCATGCACCACTATCTCTTTCACGCACAACATGCAACAGAGGGCGTTCGGGTTGGAAAATCACCCGCTTTGACCCCGAACACTCCGATCCATTCATTCAGTACGCACGGAGCTTTTTCACAAAACAACTGGATGAGTTAGCCAATGGTAGGTGGTGTTTGGACTTTCAGCGGTTTATATCCCCATGTTTTTGGCAATGGGAGGGCCGGGATTGATCAAGTACCGTAGGATGTTGTCCGCTGGTTGGATCTGAAAATGGATCCTGGATTTCTTCCTCTGCGGGATCCACTGGTGATCCCCACTGGTGATCGTGAAGATACGCAATGGGGATACATCATTCAGAAGGAATATTCTTTCATTTCAGTTCCTGGATCACCGGATCCTCTACTAATGTTGTATGAAAATGTGATAGCCTTCTCCGAGCCGTAGGTTGTGGAGAAGAAGCAGTTGCCGCAGCAGCTGCAATCGCATAGCGACATCTGGGGATGCCATAGAATACACTCATAGTTTGATGTCATGTACAATTTCGTCTTGCCAAATGTAAAACCATATATCACAATACAATCGAAGGCAAATTGAGCCCAGCGCAAATCTACTGGTACTAACATAACATGTCCTCGTCATATCCAAATTGCTTCTAGAAGTGTATACATGATCAAACTCTAGTAGCTCTACCAACCAGATCATCCCCACCTAGCGCGACTCGCATATTCATAAGCATCTTCACTGCGGTTTGTCCACTGTTCTTCAGGGTCTATGCGAGAACCCCATGCCTGCTCGGATGTCTTTACACCAGTGAAGCGGCACTCGCCGATGAAATCACACTTGAAAGTCCCTGATAACTCATTACCTTTGTTACTGAAGGTAATCTGTCCCGTAGTTTTGTCTGATCCTAGTTGTATCTCTCCTTCACCAGTCTCCTCGCCCCGCCATCGATAAGGCCAGGTAGGCCGCCGCGCAGTCGGGTTATCGCTAGGTGAAAGGTAGAAATCGCTGGCAGTATATGTCTCACTGGGTTCAGTTTCCCCCGAGTATGAGGGCAAGTCAGCCATGTCGACGTCGCCATCAGCATCTTCGTCCCGCTTCCTTTTATTTGAAGTCCCGGATTTCTCCGACTTCGGGATGGGAATTGGTTTTTCAAATCTCATAACACCTGTGACAATTCTGAAGTGAAAGATGGCATACATCTGGTGGTGACCGTTCTTTTTCTCCAAGTAGATGTCCAATGTTAGAGAAGGGTCATCACCTTCGTATCCCCAGACACACTCAATCCCAGGACAACTGATGATCCATGATCCTCGTACGTCCCAAGCATGTTTGCCCTTAGCGACTTTGCTGGATGATGGTTCAGCTTGTCTAGATTCTGTAGATGGGGGTGGAGATTGGAAGACCGATTTTCTAGCAGTTTGCTTTGGCCGAGATTTCGGAGCCGCAGATAGAAGTTCATATTCACTCGGTGATGATTCTGGGAATGCATTCTTCCTTGCGGTCTGCTTCTTCTGGGGCGCTTTAGAACCGCGCGGCTCGCTTGGCTTTGGCTTTTGTGTGACTGGAGCTTTCGGTGTTGAACTCGAAGCTGGATGGAGCGTTTTGGACTTCACCGCCGATTCTCCCACGCTGTTTGAGACCTTTGCTTTCTTGGCCTTTGGCTCCCCGCGGCCAGTATTTGACCCAGTTGCTCCCTTCTCAATTTCCCGCATCTGATTCCAAACAGCATCCCTAGTCCTCCCAATGATCATCCATCTATCAGGACTAGGCTTCTTGCCACCTGTCCAAGGCGCATCAACAGATACCGTCTCCAGGTTTAAATTTCCCGCTGCTGTAGTCAGGGCAAGCCGAACATCCTGAGGGATCTTGAGCACTACGATATCCAGATTCGCAGGCCTGCCAGTAGCCCCTTTAGGGAATGCTTCCGCCAGGTACTTCGAGGGGTTGGCCTTGGCTTTTTGCTCAGCCTTCTTCAACGAGTTCCATTTGCTGTCCTGCGCAGCTTTGTTCTTTTTCTTGAAGTCCTTATTCAACTCTGTCTCTGCAATTTTCAGTTCTGGCAGGATCTTCTTCTTTGCTTCTCGCAGACGGAGCTGTAGATCACTAATTGCACCTGATTGATTCAATCCTCGAAATGCGCATTGTGCTTTCCAATATGAAACTGATTTCCTTTCGACTTCTTTTGGCTGTGGATTTGCTTTGGTAGCTTTTGGAGGCAGGAATCTTTCGGGGTGAGGATCGTAGGGGATGTCGTCTTTCAAAAGACCCTCGCCGGAGCAGCTGAATTTGAGGGACTTGTGCACATGTTCGAGCGGGGGGATGACGATTGCATGAAGGTCTACCATTGGGAGTGAATTTAGGATAATTGATTAATTTATGATGAAAAGGTTGCTTGACATCTCCTTCTGCTTGTCTTGTATCGTAGGGGGACGCGAAGGTAGGACATTGTAGTACGTGTCCCCGTGATTTGAGCAGGGATTGACATTTAGCGTGCTTTTTGGATTGAAAAGTTGTACTTGAAAGCTCGCCGTCACAAGCTCAACCACTAGAAGCTCATTCACGCCCCAAATCACCCAACACTTCATACCTCCCGCTCTATCGCAAATAACTCAAAATGGTCGAATTAGTAGAAGTCGAGGACGAGTCCTTCGAGAATAAGCAGGCCGGCCCCGAGTACGACGACGACTACTCTGATACCGGTACGCTGTACATACCTGTCCTCATCTGCCAGCCTCATGACTAATAGTCAATATAGACTCTGAAATCTCTACAGACGACGAAGACGAAGTTCCCGAAGAAGAAACTCTCGCCGATAGACTCCTGGCCCTTCGCGACATAATCCCCCCTACTACCCGAACCTACATCTCCAACACGGTCGAGACAACAACCAGTTGGGTCAAATCAGGCCTCTTGCTCAGCGGCAAGACACTATGGATCGTGAGCACGAGTGCGCTGTTATTAGGCGTGCCCTATGCATTGGCCTTTGCCGAGGAGCAGGGCGTGATGGATTACGAGAATGAGCAGAAGGCGAGGGAACAGGGGGCTTCGGTATGTATACACTTTTCTGGGTTTGCTGGGCTATGTATGAGGCGTCCGGACATGAAGGATGTGCTAATATTGAACTCAGGTTTTCAACGCTGACCCTACAGCGACTGGGCAATTGGGACAGTTGAACGCCCAGCTTAATGGCCAAGCGAAGCCGGCGTTGTAATGATGGAACAAAGGGTGGACTACGAGAACCGAAGTCTCAGAGATTTGTATAGACTCTGCAGGGGGAGGGTCGCCTTGTAAGAATATCTGGGTTAGAGTGAAGGAATTGTTGCATGATACGCATTTGGGGATAAGCCTTTGTTGTATTTTAGGGATCTTCTCTCATCTTAGGGACAATACTGTTCTATACCAGACTGTGTCTTCGCGTGTGATTAATCGGCTTGTAAAATGTCTTAATTTAAGTATGTCTGAATTCGTACGGAATGCTATCTACAAATTTCGTGTTTCAGTGGACTAGCCTAGCCTGTACCATCTCTACTAGAACAGATAAGCTCAAAACGACATCTCCTAATCATATGTTCCCTCCTTTTTATAAACGGTGGACTCAATCGCCCCTGTCGAAGAGGCTACCTACATAACCTCGGACGTTTCACATATTTATGCAAGGCTACGACTCCAACTTTCTGAGGTCAAAACCTTGATATTAAGTACAACACTGCCACCAACACAATCCTTCAAAAGACGCCCACACTCTTTATTGTGACATGGTTTCTACATACATCTCAAGAATCCGACATGCCGCTTTCCTTCTCTCGTCGCTCTCTCCTGCCCATTCGCGGCCTTGGAACCAAGGATAAGAAACCGCGAAGGCCGCATAACAATACATACCCATTAGCAAATAGTTCAAGGAAGAAGGACCGGAGGTACGTGATGCTTTTGAGACCGAAAGAACGAACAAAGACTGACATTCGAGCAGATGGCCTCTCGTATTCAGATTCTCCAAGGGCTCCGTCCATGGCGGTAACTTGGCATATCAGCATCTAGAGTCGACTCCTACTGACGTTCAACAGCCATTCTCTTTCCCGTTTTCATCCACTCGCTCCTAGCAGGCGTTATAGTCTTCATAAACCAGCACATCAACAGCAACTTCAACCTCCCATCCAGCATTGTAAGCAACGTTCCCCATTTCCGGTCATCACGTGACATCTCACTCATTCTTTAGATCCCTTCACTGTCCATAGTAGTTGGTCTGATGCTGGTGTTCAGAAACCAAACAGCCTACTCCCGCTTCTGGGGCGGACGAATGCACTTGAATGAAGTAACGACCGCAATCCGTTGTCTAGCCCGACAGTTCCTAGTTCTCGTCCCTGCACCGTCATTGGGTGGCTTAGGAGGCCTACATAATGTTCTCTCAACCGACAGTTTCCTGCCTCAAAACATACGGACAAACCAAAACCGAGCAACAGAAGGATTAAGTAAAGCCGATGAGCTGAAAACCATTGAAACGGTCAAGATCCTCATCGCGATGTTGTATACGGTGAAAAATCATCTCAGGGCGGAATGGGGTGTCGCGTGAGTCCCGGGACCAGCTTGACGGCGGATGGGCAGGAGGCAAATACAGAGGAGTATAAGGATTTATTGCCGCCAGGCATGAAGGGGTATGAGCACAGGGGTTTAGGGTTGACGCTTGAGCTAGCTACGTTTGTGGAGATGTTTGTGAGGGATGGAGTTAAGAGGTGAGGTTTGATTTTGTTGCAGGAGAAGAAAGTGATGCTAATATGAGTATAGGGATTGGTTTCATAACGCCGCTTCTTCGAATATGCTTGCACAGCTAAATCAACTTACCCATGCGTACGGGAGTATGGAAGTCATTCGTTTGGTACCCATTCCAGTTGCACATTTGTAAGTTTATTTTCTTTTGCTTCAGACCCGGGAATTATAAATAACAAGTAGTACAGGATTCATCATAAACAAACCCTGGCTTTGTTCTGTGGCATTCTCCCCTTCGCCATGGCCTCCGAAATGGACTGGTGGGCCGTCCCCCTCGTCGCCTTCGTAGCATTCACCCTCTACGGCATCGAAGGCATAGCACAAACCTACGAGGACCCATTTGGCGTTCATAAAATTGACATCAACATGGATGACATCGTCGAAGACGCGCGCCGCGAAGTCGAAGTCATGCTTACAGCCTGGCAAACTCAAGGGCCTACCAACAAGGGAATCTTCCGTCCAAGGGTTGGTGAGAATACTGCGCCGAGTTCTCCAAGGTCGGAGTATGGCGGGGAATTTTTTAGTGATATCGTGGAGGCCGGTGAGCAAGCTTCGCCGGGGACTACGAGTGGGGTCAAGTTTGTGGTTAGTGATGCGAATGAGCTTCATCGTTTAAAGATGAGGAGAGGTTTAGGGAACGGTCGAAGAGGTTTTCGGCCTCCTCGAACACGGATCTAACGATGCAGAGAGGCGAGAGAAGTACAAATATACACTTTGAGACTTAGACTGGAGCGATGTTTAGAGTATAGCAGATTGATAGATAGATACCCCAGACTCTGGTGTTGGGACCTTTGAGTAGTAGACTTGCATTATAAAAGAATTTAGATTGATTTTTGAGAACGTAGATATCATACAGTGTATAGGGACTTATCAGAAATTTCAATGCAATCTAATATCCAGATTTCACATGTCTTACACCGTGACTCCAGAGAGAAAAGGGAAAGGGGTACGTATCCACGTGACCCGATTGATTTCGCGCTAACGTCCCAAAAAAATAGTAGACCCTGACAGCATCATTCCACGTTCTTCATCTCTTTTTCTACCATTCGCCATCCTTTCATCAACCATGCCGGCGTTCGCGCGTTCAGTTACTCCCTTCCTACGGGCCTCTCGGTCTGCATTGTACCAAAGCAATGCCATCAACCCTCTGCAGTTTGCTCTACGAGGGCAAAAGGGCGCCGCGGTGTTGAACACCGCTCGCACATATGCTACAGCGTTTGAGCGGACAAAGCCGCATGTTAATATTGGTAAGAACGCTCAATGAGAAGCTTAGTCAAGCTTGTTCTGACTGTATACAGGTACAATTGGGCACGTCGATCATGGAAAGGTACGGCAGGCGATTTCGAGGACATGAGAATCTACTAACGGCATTCATAGACAACCTTGACAGCCGCCATCACGAAGAGACAAGCAGAGAAGGGCCTGGCAAGCTTTTTAGATTACGGCTCCATCGACAAGGCTCCCGAAGAGCGAAAGCGTGGTATCACGATTTCCACAGCACACATCGAGTATGCGACCGAGGCCAGACATTACTCGCATGTCGACTGTCCCGGTCACGCCGATTACATTAAGAACATGATTACAGGAGCCGCCAATATGGATGGAGCCGTTATCGTTGTCGCAGCTTCAGACGGACAGATGCCCCAAACAAGAGAACATCTATTGCTCGCTCGCCAAGTCGGTGTGCAGAAGATTGTGGTCTTTGTTAACAAGGTTGATGCTCTTGAGGACCCTGAGATGTTAGAGTTAGTCGAGATGGAGATGCGTGAGCTTTTGAGCACGTATGGATTCGAGGGTGACGAGACGCCCATCATTCTTGGATCTGCTCTTTGCGCTTTGGAGGGACGGAGACCCGAGATCGGTGAATCCAAAATCGACGAGCTTCTCAAGGCTGTTGACGAGTGGATCCCGACCCCCGTGCGTGATCTCGACAAGCCTTTCCTCATGTCCGTCGAGGATACCTTCTCCATTCCAGGACGTGGTACTGTTGTCTCTGGCCGAGTTGAGCGTGGTACTTTAAAGAGAGATGCTGAAGTCGAACTTATCGGAAAGGGAGAGCACCCCATCAAGACCAAGGTCACCGATATCGAGACTTTCAAGAAATCCTGCGAGGAATCCCGCGCAGGAGACAACTCCGGTCTTCTCCTCCGAGGCGTAAAGCGTGAAGATGTCAAGCGAGGAATGGTCATCTGCAAGCCGGGAAGCTGCAAAGCCCACAGCGAGTTCCTCGTTTCCATGTACGTCCTGACCAAGGAAGAAGGAGGCCGTCACACCGGCTTCATGAACAATTACCGCCCCCAAGTCTACCTCCGTACCGCTGACGAAGCTTGTGCGCTCTGGTGGCCAGAGGGAACTGAAGATGCGGACTCCAAGATGGTCATGCCAGGTGACAACGTCGAGATGAGATGCGAGATCCACCACCCGATTGCCATCGAAGTCGGTCAACGCTTCAACGTCCGTGAAGGAGGCCGAACCGTAGCTACTGGCTTGGTGACTCGCATCATCAAGTAACCTTCCGATACCAAAATAATAGACCGACGGAATTGAGTACCTTCAATTTTGGGATCAGCTTCGTATGTATACTTGGCTTTGATACGATATGTACGCTGGGGGCATGGAAAAGGAGTTGATCTTCGTTTGTAATTTGTTGTAGATTATTGATGAAAGACCCCCTTTTTAACTCTCCTCTCTACTTCGAGCATGTCCTTTTGAAAGAACTACACCCTGTACCATAGGAGGCTGGATGAAATATGAAGAATTGTACAAATCACTTTGTTGGCCAAATTATACCGTGATAATTGTAAGACTCTTAGGCTGCCATTCATGAAGGCTTTTCCACCAGCGTGGAATGAGGCATCGCCCATCTTTATTTACTCTTGCTCAGTTCTTGCCTTCCAGAGTTCATTGCACCCCACGAATTGAATCGCATTTCTAAGAGCCAAAAAAGTAATAATTCTGCCCCCCAAGCCCTCATTCATATACCAAAAGGAGCAATAAACCACCACCCGCAAACAAGCAAGTGCGTGTTTGATGCTTGGGTTTCTTTTCAACGCTAACTATTCAGAAGTGAATAAAATTTGTTTCGGCCTTGAGATCTCCCTTAGAGGCTCTTGTAGAGCAAACTTAGTCACTCTGGGGTTCTGTTGGTCTAGTGTCACCCGTTCGGAATATACACCTAGTATTTGCTATTTTGCCTGCCCAACTCTATTTGCACTTATGTATATCTTTTCATATTGCCTTCACAACCCGCTGAAACCTTGGGATATCTTTTGTGAACTTTTCCGGGTCATCCCTCGCACCTTCTTTCCAGTACTCATACTCAATCCAAGCATTTTCTGGCATCTGTTCTTCCATTGCCGCCATCCACTCCCCTAATTCCGGCGCCAAAGGAATCACGCCCGTCTCGAGCACATACTGGTCCCAACATGTAATCAACTCCTCCATCCGCTTCGGCTCTTGCTCGGCTAAATCGTGCACTTCACCCGGGTCTTTTGCAAGGTTGTATAGCTGCCACTTTTCAGTCCCCTTGGGCTTGGGAATGAAGACGATCTTCCAATCACCCTTCCGCACAGCGCGCGACCACACGTCTCCCAACCTTCGACGAAGTCTTGTTCATGCACGCTGTCTACCTTACCCTCTATATACGAGAGCATACTCTTTCCTCGCATCCCCACCACTTCTCTTCCATGATACGTAGGTGCTGGATGCTTGGCTCCCGCCATCTCCAGAATCGTTGGCGCAATATCCATAACCGTTGCAAACTCCGAAGAGATCACATTCGTTTTCTGGCTTACGCTCTCGGGGAACTTCGCAAGGAACGGAACGCGTACGCCTCCTTCAGTGGTGTATGCCTTGTACAATCTGCTCGGTGCAGTAGCAGCCTGTGCCCAACGTGGTCCGTACCAGACGAACGAGTCTCCATTTCCAAGATTGTCGATAGAGTTGTTGTAATACTTCTGCAGATGCTGCATCATGTGTCCTTGCACGATAGGATACGCTTCATATGCTGCGCCCTCAGCGCCATTGTCACTCAAGAAACAGATGAACGTGTTGTCCAGCTCGCCCGTTTCTTCGAGATAGGACACTACTTTGCCAACATTGGCATCGATACATTCGACCATACCAGCAAAAACCTCCATGGCTTTGCACGAGTTCGCCTTCTCTTCAGCCGTGAACTCTTCCCACTCTTTGACCTCATCCGCTACTACAGGATGCGATTCTACGTCCGGGGCAATCATGCCCAGATCCTTCAGCCTCTGAAGGCGCTTCAACCGCAACGCATCTGGTCCCTCATCATAAACACCTTTGTAATGCGCCACATATTCTGGCGGCGCCTGCAACGGCCAATGTGGAGCCGTAAAGGGATAATACCCAAAGAACGGCCTCTCATCTTTTTCCTGCTTCCGCTCCTTCAAATACTCCAACATCTTATCGCCATACCCATCACTGGAATACCACCCCTCCGGAAGCTTTCGCACATACTCCCCATCCTCGCTATGCAGCGCGATGTAGCTCATCGACATAAAATCCGGCGTCTTGTCCTGTCCTTCCAGTTGCGGCTCGTAGCCGAAGTGATTCGAACAAGCTGGCAGATGCGCAAAGGACTTTTCAAATCCCCGGGCCTTGGGACTTTTAGAAGGCGTCAGCCCCAAGTGCCATTTTCCCGCCATGAAGGTTAGATACCCCTCATCTCTGAGGATTTCCGGTAGGGTAACGACGCGTTCGTTCAAGTAGCCCTCGTAGCCTGGCATGCCTCGCTGAGGCGCTGTGCTCATCTTCCCGTTGGGGTCATTTTGACCTGAGATATTGGTCCATTCGATTAGGTTTCCGAGACCGGCTATGTGGTGGTCGGTACCAGTCATAATCATGGCTCGGGAGGGGGAGCACGCGGCTGCGGCATGGAAGTCTGTGAAGCGCGTCCCTTGGCTGGCTAGCTTGTCGAGGTTTGGGGTCCGGATCTCGCCGCCAAAGCAGCTGAGGTCGGAAAACCCAAGGTCATCTGCAACGATGACTAGGAAATTTGGACGTTTGGTTGAAGCCATCTTAGCTATGTTTTGGAAAGTGGAAATGAAAGCGGGAAAGGCTTGTCGAATGATTGAGAGGAAGATCAATATCTATAGGTATGTATATATATGGTAATGATTGCAAAATATATGAAATTGTCTAACAAAGATATGTATAGGAAACAAACCACATGGGCTCTGGGGGTTTGATCAATGAAAGTAAAGGGGAAAGGAAAAAGTTAAGTATATTTGAGATGTCTAAAAAGTCGAAAGTTTTCAATCTTGAACATCCCACTATCCCACTTTCCAGGTGCAAGCTACTCCCGCTTCCCATCACCAGCATCAAACAAGCTGACAAGGGTCGGCCGATCATAGCCCCCCTTTCAGCTTAGCGATATGCAGCTAGGGCTGTATATGTAATCACCCCGCAATCTTACTTCAGATTTCCCCTCGTTTACCATCAGCACTAGCAATGTTTACATGTTTTGATCTCTCTGATTCGTGCGCTTCATCTAGCGCTTCATCTACCAATAACCGCAAGCTTGGATTTCTCTGATTCGTCTGCTTCTATCACGCAATCCAACCAACCAGCGAGCTTCCATCACGCAATAGCTTACCAGCCAGTTTATTGAAAGGTTTGTCATGGGACAACAACGAGTAATGGTACAATGGTATTTTGAATATAAGTTAAGCTGTATCATGACTTCAGCAAGGATTTGTCTTTCTCCGGTTTTCCTCGTTCTCTTGAGATTGAGTCTCTCATAAGTTTTTACGATGAAGAATTCAACCCTCGGGAAGATAAGAGCGTATTGGCTAGGATGTGTGGTCTGCATGGGAGGATTTCTGTTTGGATATGACAGTGGAATGTAAGTCCTGTCTTGATTTGTCGTCTCATTGGGACCTGATAAAGGTGCAAGTTCTAACATTTCCACAGTGTCGGTAAGTGACCAGCAGCACGCTTCTTCCCAATCACAAAGACCCAGGAAACTAACAATTCCAGGTGGTGTCCTTACACTTGCTTCCTTTGCCTCTGACTTCCGCTACTCCAAAGCGCACAAAACCCGTGTCAACTCTCTCGCAGTCGGTCTCCAACAGGCCGGTGCATTCTTGGCTTGTTTGGTCGTCTGGCCTATCGCTGATAAGCTGGGACGCAAGAAGACACTCATGCTCTCTGCTGCTATTTTTGTCATTGGAGCAATCATTGAGACAATCAATACGCATTCTATGGCTGCTTTTTTATGTGGGAAGAGTGGTTGCGGGTGTGGGCCTTGGCGCTAGTAGTGTTGTGGTACCGATGTTTAGTAGCGAGTAAGTGAGGAGACTTCTCTGGCATTCCAGCTATTCCGGAATCGCAAAGTGACTTAGCTGATCTTTATTCAGAATGGCGCCCAAAGAGATCCGGGGTCGGATTGGCAGTTTCTTCCAGGTCGGTTTCCATAGCGGTCTTCTCCATTTGAACCCAGAACTCCTTGCTAAACCAATATCTCTCTATGTCCCAGATGTTTTACACAATGGGTAACTAGCACCCCTTTCCAACCTCTCTCACTCCTGAATCTCTAATCCCCGAGACAGGAATCTTCACATCATACTGGGTAGACTACGCAGTCCTAAAACGTATCTCCCCACACTCCCCATCCCAATGGCAAATCCCCATCGCGCTCCAGATCATCCCCGCCGCCCTCCTCGGCTTCGGCTGCCTCACACTCCCTGAATCCGTCCGCTGGCTCACTAAGAAAGGCCGACACGACGAAGCATGGGTCTCCCTGCAGTGGATCCGCGCTGACAGCTCGTCCTCAACCATGGAAGAGATGGAGGAGATCCGAGTCGGTGTAGAAATGGAACGCCGCGCAACAGAAGGTCTGACCGTCAGAGAACTTACCGAAAGACGGAATTTGAGTCGGCTAGGCACGGCGGCAGCCGTATTCACGGCACAGCAAGCAACAGGAGCAACCGCATTTGCGTACTTCGGCCCGCAGTACTTCAAGTTGCTCGTCAACGGCTCGCCTGCCAAGAATCTGCTCCTCACTGCAATCTTCGGTGCTATCAAAGTCGCCGCTTGTGGCTTCTTCGTGCTGTTCTTGAGTGAGCGCGTTGGGAGACGGCAAGTGCTGATCGCTGGCGCGGTGTTTATGGCTGCGTGTCAGATTAGCACTGCTGCTGTAGTCAAGGCGAAACCGCCTCCTAAGGTCGGTGATGGGGGTACGACGCCTTCAGGGATCGCGACGGTGGCGTTGATATACCTTTTTGTCATTGCGTACAATCTGTCATGGGGCCCGCTTCCTTGGCCCTATGTGTCTGAGATCTTCCCGACCCGCATCCGCGAGATCGGTATCGCAGTCGGAGTGTCCTCGCAATGGCTGTTCAACTTCGTCTTCTCGCTCACTACGCCGTATATGATTGCGAACATGGGATGGGGCACGTTCTTACTCTGGGGACTGTTAGATGCTGTTATTGCGATCTTTACTTTCTTCTTTTTGAAGGAAACGAGGGGCTTGAGTTTGGAGGAGATTGTGCATAATGATTTCCAGGAGGCCAGGGATCATAAGGTGATTGATGTTGAGGAACATGAGGGTCATGGAAAGTAGGTAATTATCGATGCGCTTAGTGGAGCAATAAACTTTGTATGTGAGAGTGATTGTAAGGCTGTTTGAGAGAAAGATCTTCGGCCATGTTGGTAGGAATGGCATTTGCGAGTTGTGTTTTGCTATCCTATGTGTTAGTTTGTTGTTTCGGTTGTCTTGAACATTAAAGGCACAAGCCTAACGTGTTCTTATCCTTCTCTCCTGATGTTCCATTTTTTGAATTAAAACTTAGGCTTCTTTACTTTGCGGACTTCGGCTTCTCTCTCGCACAGGCAACGGCTTAATGCCTTCCTCCAAATTTCTCTTCGAGAATGGTGGAACGTCGACCAGGATGGCCGCAAATGAGTACCACCACCCCGTCTCATGCTCATTCCCGCACCACGCCTGAAAAGCCATGGCGACCTCGTTATTCTTCTTATCCCCCTGATCCAACCACTTCACATGCTCGAAAAGATCATACTTTCCCCAGTGTTTAGCAAGCTACGACTCATATCAGTATCACACGTGGCAAAATCCAATGATAGGGAGGGGCCGTACCTCGAAATCTTCAGGCTCAAACCCCGCCTCTTCCCCTAGAATCACAATCTCCTTGAACTCCGGTAAAGCACGCGTGAGATTCTTAGATGACTTCTCATACTCCTCTTCATTGAATTCCGCGTCATTATAATCACGCTCCCCCTCATTGAACTCCTGGTCCAACACAGGCCTAACCTGTGTCTTCAGGCCCAGACTTCTGAAAATGGTGAAAATCACCACATCGATTCCTTTGAGCGCATGGGGCAGTCTCTGGTTCGCAGTATTGTTCGTATGGGCATACTGGTGCGCGCAGTGGAAACCGAGCATGCCGCCTTTCTTCATAAATGCAGGGGACTCAAGCATCTCTTTCAGGGATTGGTAGAGGGGGTACAGCTTCGGATCTGCGGTGGGGAAGGTTGGATTAACGACTCCGCCGAGATGCTCGGAGACGTAGAGTTGGTAGGTGAGGGTTATGCGGTGTCCTGAGGTGACGGGGAGGACTTCGTGCTCGCAGTCCGAGTAGAAAGCTGCCCAGTGGATCGTTGAGGAGGTCTTGGAATCATTACTGCCGAGATCGAAGAAGCGCTCGACGCCTTTGTGTGCTACGCGAAGGATACCTCCTGTTTCTTCTTAGCAGGCATTTATGACGAATTAGGCCGGATGGGGCCTGGGGGGTATGCTTACCTCCATGCGGATTTGGCAGGCTCACGACTAAAGAGCCGAATTGTGTGAATCCTCTTGGAGTATCGACATGTGGTTTGAATTTGTCCGATGGGGCAGAATATACCTGAATTTCTCGTTAGTGGGCCCTTGCTCAAAGGAAACCGAACATACATTCAACTTGTAGAGTTCCGCCACAACACCCCAATGCTGGGCATTTGCCCCATTATCCACCTTATCAATGCCCTCTGGCCTTGCAATTCCAGGTAGTAAAGCCTGAGCAACCGCATCCACAATCCCATAATCATAGGGATTGAAACTCGTCGAGAACTCACTCGCTTCCAACTTCCCCGCCTTTCGTATCCGCTCATCGAGCACATTGCCTCCTCCAAACCCAAATGTTGCTGGCTGACAGCTCTTGACAAGCTTCTCTAGAACATCCTCCTTGCCTGATGGGACGGGGAATTGGATTTTGCCTGCGACGTCGCCGGCTTGATCGTCCCAGCGAATGGTCACGGGAGGGGATGTGATGGGTATTTTTGCACTAGTGAAATCGCCGTATCGAGTGGTGCTTCGGATGTCAATTGGAACGGTTCCACCACAGGAGAATGCAGCCGTTGAATTGTATCCCCTTATGGCGTCTGAGAGCTGTTCTATGACTTTGTCCTCCGCTGCCTCGAGAAGAGACTTTGCCCCTGACATAGTGGGTGCTGAGAAGAGAAAGGAGGGTTGAATGGCTGGCTTCCTTGAAGGTGAAGACTGCTATCTGCAGTTGAGAGAGTTTATATTTGGCAGGAAATTGTGTGAGTTTCAGTGACAAAAGAAGCCGAGACGACGGACTGAGTCACGCGGCGAGCCTACCTAGGAGGCAAATTCAATGGAAGGAATGGTTATGAAGAGCACGGTCAACTTGATCGGGTTCTAGTTTGGGACTTTGGCTTTGTGCCATCCATTTCCATTGGCGGTGAAATGGTCGTTGCTTTCTTACAAACATGTCAGGATGGAAGGATGTTGGATTTAAGCGCCAACTCGGGCATCTGAGCGGTCTTTGCCAAATCCACACAGGTTTCACAATGGCTTGATATATCCAAATATGTTCAATGGAAATTATGTATTCAATTTTGACCAATCCTGTATCATGACATAAAATGCTATACTGGGAGTCTCGGATCGTCATCAAAACAAGGGGCAAGATTATAAGGGTACTAAGTGATTGCGAATTCACGTGACTAATGTTCTGAACAACGTTTTTTCTTCGTGTGAATGGAATTTGGTATATACTTGGGGTGAAAAAGTATATAAAATTAGTGGCTATACAGTACCAATATTACATCAAATATAGATCTCACTCTAATTATGGGCTCTACCCAAACCCGATCACGTGCGTGTCCACTTCAACCTTTTGCACGGCTCACCAGGCAGCGAGAAAAGAACAACGCGCAGTCGCGGATCCGGTAGGATCAACTATTTACATCCTAGCAAACAAACCCCGTCGCTCCTGGCTGAAGCTGGACTTCGCACCACTTCAAGCGGCGTAAAAACAGAAATCTACAAAATGGAGCCACACGGTAATCAGAGTATCCAATCCGACGAGAAAAGTAGTCTTCTTGCCAAAGAGCGGCAGCTAGAGGAGGCCCCAATGAAACCTCTGCAAAAGCGGCAATACGTCGTGAGAGGACTGGTTGCAGTCCTTATTGCTTTTGTCTGGCTGTCAGGAGTTGGAATTGAGAGCCTCCTTGGTCGCCCACCACGCGGATTGGAGCTTGACAAAGTTGAAGGAAACAGAAAACATGTCGATTACCAAGACGTAATTCCCTAACTAAATGCCGCATTTGGATTCCGGACTGACTTACTCCAGATCATTCCAAGTGAGACGCTGGAATGGCATCCCTGCTATGAGGATTTCAAGTGTGCCCGACTCACTGTAGCTATGGACTACCATCGTCCGTTGAATGCATCAAAAGATAATCCCAAAGTCCATATTGCCCTCATCCTGATTCCGGGTATCCATGAGAAGCCCGAGTCCTATTCTCCTTCGCCTCTGCTGATCAATCCCGGTGGTCCTGGCGGTTCTGGAGTTCAGACTGCTCGTGGACTGGGCGGTTATCTGCAAGCTATTCTGGGTGAAGACCGGGATGTTATCGGATTTGACCCTCGTGGCATCGGCGCGACCACACCACGAACCGATTGCTTCTCTTTTCCGGGTGGACCTTCTGGAGAAGATGATTATGTGCAAGGACAGTTTCACCGTATGCTCTGGCAGACTTCTGGAAGGGAAATTGGTCTCGTAAACTCAAGCGAGGTTGCCTTGCATAAGATTGATGCTAGGTCTCGGGGTCTGGGTAAGCTTTGTGGAGAGAAAGACTCTTTGAACGGAAAGGATAGCATTTTCAAGTACGTTAGCACGCCAAATGTTGCTAGAGATATGGCGAGCATTGTTGACGCCTGGGACGAATGGAACGCCGCTCGGAGTGATCCTTCAACTTCTTTGGCTGAGGAAATGGACGAAACCAACAATTTCGAGGAAGTTTCCGGCCTGGATACAAAGGGCAAACTTGTTTATTGGGGATTCTCTTATGGAGTAAGCAACACCAAATCCCTAAAATGGTCTTACAACTTACGAAAATATAGACTCTTCTTGGAGCCACGTTCGCAGCAATGTTCCCAGATCGCGTCGGTCGGATTGTACTTGATGGTGTGGTAGATGCGGATTACTACGTGTCACCGATCTGGGCGGAGTCAATCCGTGATGCTGACGCTATTGCTGAATTATTTTACACATACTGTCATGAAGCAGGTAATAAATGCGACCTCTATAAAAAGGATGATACGCCTGCCGACATCAAAGCCCGATTCGAAGGAGTTCTTGCTAGGATCAGGAAAGAACCTATCGTATTGGTGAATGATTTGACAAAGCTGCCTCAAGTCATCTACGAGAGCGATATTAGGAGTCTTCTGTTCGGTGCACTATACTCGCCGACATTGTATTCCCCGATAACTGCTACGATCTTTGACCGGCTGGATAGCGGAGACTACGATGTGCTCAAACGCTTGCTGGGTAGTTTCATTCCCGGACCTGACCTGCCATCTTTCTGTAGCCCACCTGCATCTCCACAATATCTAACAGATGAGGCAAACTTTGCTATCATGTGCAGTGATAAACGCTATCCCGTTAGTGATACTACTCCTTCCGATCATGTGCTCTAATAACCACAAAATAGCTCAATGGAACTCTCTCTGAGTTAGATGCCACATTTGAGAAGATGGCCAACACATCTTCTTTCGCTGATGTTTGGATGACTCTGATGATCGGGTGCGATGGATGGCCTGTGGAATTGAAAGACCCACCAATGAGGTGGAACGACCACCCAGCGCATAATCCCAAGCCAATCAAGACTTCTTTCCCACTTCTCTTCATCAGCAACACCAGAGACCCCGTCACGCCCCTCTATGCCGGTGTCAAAATGGCCCAAAAGTTCGTTGATGCAGGACTTATCGAGCAAAGTCTGAGGGACATTGCAGCTCGTCGGCTGTTTCATCATGCACGACCAAAAAAGATCGCAGCATATTTCCGTGAGGGCAAAGTGCCACCCCATCCAGTGAAGTCGGGTAAAGGTCTGTTTGATGGAAAGTGGGACAAATGCGAGGCCGAGTCCTGGCCTTGGCATCCATATGATCCCGAAGTGTCGATTGCAGACAAAGGTGAGGAAGGAAAGGCCGAAGTGAAAATGATGAAGGCGGTGGAGGGCATGCAACGCGAGTTTGCCAAACAAGTCAAGCCTTGGAAAAGTACAGGCGCTTTGAGTACTGAGAGACTAGTTGAGCTAAGCTTACAGCTGTTGGATAAGTGATTAGCCAATGGCTATGTCTCTGTCATTTTGGGTGGGTGTGTCCTTCACGAAGGGAAAGAAAATTTAGTGG
Source organism: Lachnellula subtilissima (assembly GCA_007821545.1). Taxonomy (NCBI): domain Eukaryota; kingdom Fungi; phylum Ascomycota; class Leotiomycetes; order Helotiales; family Lachnaceae; genus Lachnellula; species Lachnellula subtilissima. The sequence goes on from QGMJ01000240.1 coordinate 37,031, forward strand.
ACTTTCCAGTTCAAATTTCTCACAGAGCAGTCTTTTCGATCATGGTTTCCAAGTCTCACAATCTGCGATAGAAGAAGAGGGACTGATCCTCTCCATTTGTCCTGGTATCTAGGCAACCAATTGGAGTAAACATTCCCGAAGATCATCTCACATTGCAATTGAACATCAACACCTTCAAGTTTTGCAAATATTGATTACTTTAATCAGCCTTCCTTGAAACATATACTTACATGAACTCACTACACACGATTCAATTGACGCCGCCTGACATAGTGGCTTTAATATCGAAGCCTCTCGGGGTTTTAGGCCGCATTGAGAGACACAAAATTATCTGGGACGATGATCCGGACCGGAAAAGAACGATAACGACAACTACATTAAGGGGTACTATGGGTTACTGCATCATTCTTGCTCAGACTTTTCAGCTCTCTCCTTACTGCTAATATGAATTGTTCCCACCTTCGTGGGCTTTCCACCAGTCGACCGATTCGTGTTGGAGGGCAATTGCATTTATCTGTACAATCTTGGTTGGCTAGGATCGAAAGTTGAACGTTTTGATAAAAAGTGAATTTGATTGTCGCAGAAGAAGCATGTCATACAAATACTAATCCTATACTTCACGGGCTGGCTTTTCTAATATATATATACAAAGGGTCTTTAAAACACAGAACATTTCTTTAGCAACTGATCCCCATTCGCCGAAGAAGCGGAAAATCACGTGCCATCGCATCGTCAAAAATCGCGTCACCTTCAACGCGTGCTCGAGCGTCTTGCTATCCATAATCACATCACAGCACAACCCCTCCATCCACCATGCCTTCAAACCTCGAGCGCAAAGCGCGGCGCAAGCAACAGACCAAATTGGTATTCGAACCTAGCAGCAGCTCGCCGGCACCAGCGGCAGAACAAGTGAATATGCGATCACCTGCAAAGGTCAGGTATTCGTTGCGCGGGGAGAAGAGGAGAGATTATAGTGGAAGGGGGGTTGGCGGTAAGGGCGTAGGTAAGGGTGAGGTGCAGATGAAGCTGAAGGGGGGAAATGGGAAGGTGGGGGACGTGGGGGGTTTGCCGGTTGGTATGTTTCGATTCTTTCTCTTGATATTATATAATGGTTTGCGCGTGGGCTGAAGCTGATAATCAATTTATGCAGAAAACCTTGAAAGCGAAGACAACGAAACGCATTCCACAGACGCTGAGGCTTTTGCGAGTAATAGAAAACCATCGAAGGAGAAAAGGTCTCTTGTGGAGAAGAGGAAGGTTTCTCGAGAGATTAGTCTTTCGGATGATTCTGATGATGGTCAGTTTGCGATGAAGGCCCGCCCGAACATGTTCTCGGGCAGGAAAGGGTTAGCTGCGGAAGCCGAGAGCGATTGCGATTCGGAGTCGGAGGAAATACTGGCAACAACTCGCAAGACACAGAGAGGATCCAAGGCAGCAAGAGCGAAGCCCATTGTGATTGAAGATAGCGACGAAGACGATATTTATATCACTTCTTCGGTGGTTCAAAAGGGAAAGGCACCTGCGCAGGTGTCGGATGAGGATAGCGAGGAGGAACCGATTGCTAGTCCGCTGAAGCGTCGAAGACCGATAAATCTACAAGACGATAGCTCATCACCCGATTCCGACGTTAGTCCTACAAAACGGCGGAAAAGAGCTCTAATAGAGATAGAGGAGGAATCTGCAGATAGTGATTTACCATCGCCCAGCAGGATTACATCACAAAGAAGGAGGAGCGCGTCTTCTACGCCTACCAGATACACTCGTCAGAAGAAGGAGAAGAAACGTCACAGGTATGCAACCTCTAAGCATTATATTTGTTATTGATTACGACTGACTTTGAAATTTGCAGATCCGATAGAGAGAAAGCGCTCGAGCTTGCCAAAAGACGGCGCGCAGGTGATAAATCCGAACTAACGCCATCTGATTCTGAATTAGAAGAAGAAGGGGAGGATTCAAACCTTGAGCATCTTTCAGACTTCGAGGATGATGATGAGGAAGTTGTCAAAAAGCCAGAATCCGGGTATGTTTGATGATAATGTTATATTGTCCCAGCCTAACATCTTGATAATAGTAAAACATCTCGCCGGGGCTCAAAGAGTACCCCACAAGTCGTAGACGAAGATGACTTTATAGTCGAGGATGACGAGGGGGACCTAGGCGTTGACATTAGTATCCCCCTTGAATTTACGAGCAAGAACCACCAAAAACCAAAGGAACACTTTCGCTATGCTATTGAGTGGATGGTTCATAAAAAGCTTAACCCTGGCTTCCAATCCGCGGATGAGATATACCTCCGAGCCTTCCAAGTCTTAGGTAGCAAGCCCTCCACGCTCGCAGAGAGCAAGTTTGGCTCTTCTGCCTGGACTGGCGAATTCTACCGGGCTTTAAATGCACGACCTAAGTTCCGGGAACGTAAATTGTTCGCTGGCGAGGCATTAGCGATTCAGGGCGAGCATAGATGTCAGGTTTGCAACCGGGGCAAGCATCCTTCTACATACGCCGTGCGGTTTGAAGGCAAGGCGTATAGCAAGGAGACGTTGGATGAGGTAGAGCAGGATGATGAAGAGGAGAACGTTTCTGATGATGGTGCAGACGATTCAGAACTAGACTCCGAATCCGATGATTCCGAATCCGCCTCACTAAAGAAGAGAGCCCCTAGCGTCGATGCGCGCGGAAATCCCCTACCGCCAGAAAGCAAAGAATGGTTCTCGGGCCAGTTCTGCTTCAGGAAAGCAGAGACTGCGCATCTGCTTATTCACTGGAAGTACGAGCTATATCAATGGGTGCTAGACACGCTTGAAAGTCAAGGCGAGCTGAAGGAGAAGAATATTGTGCGGAGGGATCAGATGAAGGCGCGGGAGCGCAGGGACTATGCTAATGGGGTTGTGGATCGGTGGGCGGTTAAGGGA
>QGMJ01000241.1:0-39763 GCA_007821545.1 Lachnellula subtilissima
TTGGGAATGTGCATGGGAATTATGGGGGTGTTGAGAATATCAAGTTGGATTTTGAAAGGTGTGTTTATGTTTCAGTTGTCCGTTTCTGGGGACAAGAAAAGGGGAAGGCAGTTCGTGGTTTGGAAGAGATGTGATACTAATCTGGCGGTATGAATACAGACTTGAGAAAATCCGGGCAGCAACGAAAGGAAAGGCGCAACTGGTCTTGCATGGTACAAATACCTTCCCAGACGCAACGATGCAGGGATGCATCGAGGGAGGGATGACGAGGTGTAATCTTAATGATTTGGTGCTGCATAAGTACAGTAAATACGTGGCGGAGAACACGGGGAAGGTGCCTCTCACAGAGTTGATGGGGACAGGTACGGATCTGATCCAGGAGTTGGTTGAGTATCAGATGGATATTATGGGATCGACTGGGAAGGCTTAAGTAAATGAGAAAGTAGGAGCGTGTCGTCTAACTTCATACTACATTGCAAATTGCCAAAAAAAAGAAAAAAAAGCTTGCAAAAAAGATGAACAGCCTAGGATGCAATCAACCTAGCGATATATGTGACTAGACATCAAATCCTAGCACCCCTGCAACCCGTAAGGTAGAAGTGTTAGGAAGTACTATAAAAGCAAATCATCCAGATTTATACCACATTGCAAAATGGGAAAAAAATAAATGGGAAAAAAAGAAGGGTCAAGGGACACCCTCGAACGTGTCGACGATTAATTCTCATAGAAACCTAGACCAGTACACCATTACACATGGATGTATTTTGCAATTCCTTTTATCTAAAATTATATACCGCTCTACTCTATAATTGACCCGGCGATATATGTGAATATAACCTGTCAATATTGAATATCATGTCGCTTTCTACTTTTTCCACCTACGGCCAACATTTTCACGACATGCAACAAAACCTCTACAATTCCCTCTCTGGGACATCATCTTGCGATTAAAGTCACTTTTGCAAAGTAGTTACTCACTACAGCTGTTCAGCCGGTACTTAACTAGTGTAACTGATCAGGCGGGTTCCATCGAGATATCCTCAAGACGCCGCTTAGTACTTGACCTGGTATAACTAACACTGCACCTACCTGTTTCCCTCGAGCTCAATAAAAACGAACAACAACAACTATTACAGATGTAATGCATTCACGATTATCATGCGTGCAGTGTATCAGACAGAAGTATCAGATTGTATCAACGCTTTGAAGTCCGTCCTAACTACGAGTAAAAGTGGAATCCTAAAACGGGAGCGGTTTTCTTGCTCATTGTTTCACTAGCATTTATACTTTTGGCGGAGTATCCTCGTTATGTCTATTGATGTTTCAATACTATATTGTTCATTCTTCTACATGAATATGAAAGTGAAAGTGAAGAGGGCGTGGGGGGGGGAGGGGGGGAAGTCGAGTGCTTAAATTCCCCACGTCGCTTAGCGAACCAGCCCCTTTTCAAACCTACCTTCTAAGTACTCCTCCCTTGCTTTCATATATATATCCCTTCCCTCCCTTCCCATCCCATTTCACGTCATGCGTGCTACGTACGCAACCTATAACGTGACCACCCAGCCATCTCCCTCCCAACTGCCTACCTACGTACCTGCGCATGTACCTGCCTGCCTCTTTCCACTCAAAAAGCGCTTTATTCCAAATCAGGATGCACACCCTATCAGATATTTCGCCTTGCATGTGCTTTTTTTCTTCCTCATTTCTTCCTCCTGTCCATTCATTCATAAGAATCATTTGCCCGCCAACCAGTGGAAATACCACACCGAGGGGAGAGGTACAAATAAACTTGCTGATATATATATCATCTATCGATACACCCCCCACCAAGCTCGAATCTGGCTCGGATAGATATAGATAGATGGCCAGTCGGCAGTTGTAGCATTGGCAATAGTGTAGTCGTAATACAGCTCTGACTTAGCATCAGCTCTTGTTCTACAATATGAGCGTTGTTGCACCGAGAGCTATAGCATTTTTATCGGCTCTCAATCACTATATTGTCTCCGACGGTGAAGTTTGCTTATCTATATGGTATCTTTGAATTAAGTTGGTACAGGCTGCGTGAACTGTTTTGGCCCTTTGGGTGCCATTAGCGTTGCAAGCTTGCTTGCAAGTTGCGTTCACTGCTTTGACGTTGTGGCAACAGCAAGAGATATAGATGATTTTGAGTTGCTACCCACATGTTAAATAAATTGTGCTAAGATTACTATTCAGCAAAATCTGACCTGTTATAATAAGTTGTCTCTTCAGCGAATGCGGTTTGTGCTTTGGGGCGAGTTAGGTGGCCTTGTCCCCGGTACCTGACGGCGGCAAGATTCCAATCATTCATAATACGAGTATCAATCGAGCTGATATTATAATGTGAGATAAATAATTCCTAGTCGCGCATGGATTGGCTGGTTTAGCTGACCATCCAACAAGGCCTCAGCAACTTACAGGCGTTGCTTAGTAAAAACAAATTCAACGCCCAATACGATTGGGCTGGCTTTACTCCGTAGAACAGCGCCATAACTGTTTCGCAAGGCATGAATTTCTTCTGTGATTCCTTTGAGACACACTAGTGTCAGATGTAGAGGAAGAAGTTGTGGTTGAATACCGGTTTGGAAAGCTACTTGTTGGGCTATACAGGATGCTGCCAATTTCGAGGCTATGAGAAATTGGTCAAGTGATATGCGTGGTGCTCTTGAAAACATCACCAGCTCTCTGGGCCTGCTCGGATTATAACGAGCCCACTTGAGAAGGAAAATCGAATGTATATCGGATGTTTGCAGCCCTAGATTTCTCCGCGACGCCGCGCGTAGCAAAAATAGAATCACGCGCAGCGGAAAATACGTCTTTGAAGTCGCGAGTGAGCACCAAGGATCTCTCATCACCTGGTCTATCTTAGAACACCCCCTAAGTGATCGGTTTCTCAATCTCTATCTCCATGCCATATTCAGCTGAGAACGGGAGAAAATTAACACCATAGCTCATACACTAGCATTCAGCAGCGGCCCCAGGTTAAAATCTTTGAGCTTCCAGTTATAACGCAATAATGACAGTTTGAGAGTTATTAGGATGCCACGGAACGACTATTAGTCCAACTTGGAATTGAAATATACGCAATAAACTTTATAGAACACTGAGAACAAAAGGTTCTTTAAACGTCCAGTAAACAAAAGATTCACCAGTTCTGACAAGTATCAATCATGAATATGAGACCCTATCCCACTTGGAAGACGACATCTATCTGATTTCTGTTATCCAACCCCACAGGTGATAACAATGCTGTATCACGCCATTACCCATTATATCGCCGATCAACTTGAAAAGCACAAAGATAAATCGGCCGTATACACCTTGCAGTTGGTGTTCAAGCGCATTACTATCATCCTGCGATGAGCGTCATCGATAGGTATATGATTGTCCACGCAAGATACATCAAGATATCGGTGGCGCAATTAAAGGAACCGAAAAGATAGAGGCAAATGGAAGTTGAAGACGGGCGCCATCAAAACATAAGCAAAAGATGGCCGTCATTACGGTCTTGAAAAAGTTCAGTGCCCGCTCTCGCAGCTGGATCTTGTGTAGCCTCAATACTGAAATAAATGTTTTGTAATCTTAAGGCCTTTCTGGAAAGAAGGCTCGGGACCGGCCGGGTGCTTGAAGTTGAGGCGAAATGAATTGAATGGAAGTGGAAGTTCGCTGAGAAAGGCCACATTACTATGGAATCAAATAGGACTCTCGGTCCCACTCCTTTACCTTAGGTATGCAGAAGAAAGCGTATACTCTTTTAAGCAGGTGCAAACTTGTTCGCCATTTTCGCAGCAACTTTGTGCGATCTGAGAGAGTACATTTTGAAATCGCCATAATGTAATACACCAAAAAATGCTCGGTTTTGTTTTCGTTTATGCACTTTTCGTTTTCCAAAATTTGAATACAGGTATGCTCTGCCAGAAGAACGAATCTTTTGGACAGCGCACTGCTCGGGCGGAACCGGCGAAGGAAAGATGGCCCCCACGAGATATTTGCGGGGTGGAAGGCTCGGGAGGAAGGTGGGACTGTTTAAAAGCGGATTGAGGAGTGATTCCATTTGAAATTCCGAAAATAGAATGTCATTTTACTTTTTGAATAGAAACTCGTGGAGTTCTTTCCCATCCGGGCATGTTTTCAAGAGAAGTCTTATGAAAGCTCAGCCTGCAGGCAGAGAGAGACCTTCTGAGAAGTCCCATGAATTACTAAAAATGTAGCATTCGAGTTCCAAAGAAACTGTTACTTATTGTCAGCCTCGCAAGCCCTACCCTGCATCTAGTTATGCATGCACGATGGAAGTGGATTTGAAACATGGATCAAGCTTTAGCCTTTCCGTTTGTGGGTCAATGTTGTGCCACAACTTTAAGTTGCCAAGGGCGTATATCACCAGATGTTGAGACGACACGACTGTCGAGGCTTCATGACAACGAGGCCATCGATGATTTGATATCCATCCCCCACGAAGGAGGTGGGGGTTCAAGTGTCACCCTACTATTTCATATTAAAGGTATAGTATTGACACGTGATTAGATGGACTTGGGCAGGACATGAGACTTCAGATGGTTTGACTTACTTCGTATGTTTTTTAATTTGCAGGGCTCACGATCGGCGTAATTTCTCGCTGGCTTATCCCTACAAATCCCTCCTTATCCCTCACTTTGTTGTCGATAAGGGTATTCTTTGCGCCGTAAGAATTTCTCATGGCCTGTTCGCTACGAGCCCAAGGTTGAGAGTGAGCCTGGCGGCAGTGGCGGGCCACGTCCAGCTGGGTCCGCCGCCGCGAGGTAAGCCCAAGGTATCTCCATAGGGCCTAGTCAAAAGTCAAGACTTGTTAAGCATTAATTTTAAGTCGGGAGAAGTCGGATCGGCGTAATGTGAGACATTTCACGCAAGTAATTCAACGTCTAAAGCGAGAATAGATGAATAGTACTTCGTAAGAGTCCTAATGTGTCTGATACAGCGGACTTCCAAATAACGTCCGAAATAGATATGTTCACTCTACTTGGTAGTAGTTGCATATGCAGACAGACACTTCCCCCTGCGGATCCTATTCAAACTCCCTTTTATTTGCCATTCAACTGCTGCCGCTGCCCCTTTTCAGTATTCGCGCAAGGATGCAAGTCCCCTGTCTAATGCGCAAGAATCCCGGGCGGTCGGATCGGAACGATTCTGGCGTCCTTAGGCTCCCCGCGAGAACCTATAGGAGCCCAGGTGTCCATGGCCGCCAGTATTGAAACTCCACCGAAACGAGACATGGTGGTGTAACACCGTTCCGGGGTGTTCGAGAATAAAATAAGCTTCCACATTAAATATCTCAACACGAATGCATATTAAGTTGTTCTCCCCCCAAAGCTTCTCTGATTTCTTCCTTTCTTTTCTTCCATTCACATCCCCATCTCAAATGGCTTCTTACCACTACAGCACAACTCCATCTTCAGATATATCGACTCCGAGATCTTCCTCTCCGTCCTCTGTAACAAGTCGTTCCTCAAATACTACTATAAGCAAAAGAATGTCTCTCTCGATGAGAAGGAGTTCCGGATTCAACCCCATGGCTTCTGTTGACACAAGTGCTATTGAAGCTGCCATGAAAATGTCTTCTCTCGACGTTCTCCGAGGTTACTCCCAAGACAGCTTTGGAGTTATAAACCAGTACCGGGAAACAGATTATGTGCCTCAACATAAAGCTGGGGGTTATCAAGTAATCCGCGAACCCGCATGGAACAAAGGTGGGCAGGCAGTGCCATCCCAACTGTTCAGCCCAGCTAATACCTCTCCCCAGGCACTTCCTTCAGTCCTGACGAACGACTTAACAAAAACCTCACGGGGTTGATACCCCATGTGCTAGAAAGTCTTGAGACTCAGTGCCTCCGAGCTATGCGAATGATCAACAGCCGTGGAACAGATATCGACAAATATCTCTACCTCTCTGACTTGAAAGCAAACAACACGGATCTATTCTACCGTCTCTTGATCGACAATGTCGAACTATTAATGCCCCTCGTCTACACCCCCACCATTGGAGATGTCTGCCTCCAATACTCGACTTTATATACTAAACCCGAAGCTCTGTATATTTCCATCAAAAAGCGCAGATCGATCAGAACCATCTTGAGGAATTGGCCATACGCAGATCCGTCAATTTGCGTAGTCACTGATGGTTCCCGAATTCTTGGACTTGGCGATCTTGGTATAAATGGAGTCGGCATTTCGGTCAGTAAACGGCAAAAGACGTTTAACGTGAGACAGCGTGCTGACAGACCGTAGATTGGAAAACTTGCCCTTTATACTGGTGCAGCAGGTATTCATCCCGAGCAAACACTTCCAATTGTTCTCGACTGTGGTACCGCCAATGAGGACAACCTCCGTGATCCCCTATATCTCGGCCTCCGGCAGAAACGTGTCTCGCCTGAAGTCGCTTTAGAGTTCATGGATGAGTTCATGGCAGCTGTAAAGGACGTTTATCCTAATATGCTTGTCCAATTCGAGGATTTTGAGACCGAGAAGGCTTTCCAATACTTGGAGAGATATAAACACGAGAAGATGTTCAACGATGATATTCAGGGAACTGGTGCTGTTGTATTGGCTGGGTGAGTAGCCAGACACCATGACCACTTTGAAAATTGTTACTAACAGCTTTGATAGATATATGGGCGCCGTCAATCTGTCCGGGGTACCAATCGAAGATCAAAAGCTTGTTTTCATGGGCGCAGGTTCAGCCGGTGTTGGTGTAGCCAAGCAGGTAATGGAGTATTACACCCGCAGAGGCCTATCCGAGCAAGCCGCGCGCGACAAATTCTACCTCGTCGACACAAAAGGCTTGGTAACACGCGACCGTGGTGACAAACTTGCGGAGCACAAGAAAATCTTCGCTAGAAGTGACAACAAAGGCCATCAATTCCAAACCCTTGAAGAGGTCATCGAGTATGTCAAGCCAACTGCCCTAATTGGCCTGACTGCCACCTTTGGCGTCTTCACCGAATCAATTGTTCGAGCCTTGAAGGTCTCGGTCGATGCCGGGGGTCTTGGCCGAAGACCGATTTTGTTCCCATTGAGCAATCCCCTTACAAAGGCGGAATGTACATTTGAACAGGCAGTTATATGGACTGAGGGTACTGTGATCTTCGCATCAGGCTCTCCCTTCTCTCCCTGCACGATGAAGAATGGAGACTCATTGACCACATATTACCCCAACCAAGGAAACAACGTGTAAGTTTCTTCTCCAGAACCAATTCGCACCTCGTACTGACTCGTAGCTAGTTATGTATTCCCCGGTATTGGACTAGGAGCCATCTTAGCCAAGGCGTCTCGTATAACAGACGCTATGATCTACACCTCGGCCGCAGCATTATCAGGCTGCCTAAACCGAGAGGAGCTCCAGATGGGTCTCATCTATCCGAAGATCCAACGCGTACGAGATGCGAGCGTTATTGTCGCGCGAGAAGTTATGAAATCGGCGAGGAGAGAAGGTGTTAGTACCTTGCCCAACGAGACTTGGGTTGAGTGGGAAGAGTGGGGAGATGTGGCTTTGACCGCTTGGATTAAGAAGCAGGTCTATGACCCCAAATGGTAGGCTGCTTTCTTGGCGGCGAGTTTTTTTCCTCGGATCGGTTACTATTGCAGCTTATATCGGTCGGCGTTCTTTTTTCGGACTCGGGGGATATAAGCGTTCGATACCACTATTAGATTGTATAATATATCATATAGCTAGCGTAGTGATTGGGGGATATATAAATGCAAAGGTCATTTACAGTATGGGGATTTATCGTATCGGGCTTTTCTGAATTATTGAGTGCACCAGTTTGTCATTGATTTCCCCTGTTTTCACGCATGAGCATCAAATATTAGCACATAGCGGTCTCGAAAGATGCGGACCGCCTGTCCAGGCTCCAGCATTTTGCTCGTTCCATCCAGTCAGCACTTGGATTGTTACACTTTTAGTGACTTGGCAATTGTGGTGTTAAACAAAATGGGACCTTAAGAGTAGAATACGAGGTAGTAAATATCAGTTTTGTATATTAGTTTTTGTATCTTGCAAGATAATACTTCCAATGCAATGATAATCTGGGGAAACCTCGATTAGATCAAAAGAGGAGGAACTTCTTTCTGTCTTCCACACGTGACTCAGACAAGGATCGACTAGCGCCCTACCGCTTTCACTGCCGCCTCCCTTCACACGCGATCCAATCACAACTCGTTGCATGGTAAAACGCACGTGGGACGCGGGGCATGAGAGCTCAAGGCAGCAAGATTTGGGACCAGGTCTGAGGCGGAATCCATGGTAGGCATCCATGGTAGGCATCCAGATTCAACACCCGCACCCATGTCAAGCCATTCATTGCCTCTACATCTGTATGAATATAATCTAGTATACTTCTTCCGCACCTTCTCTTCCATCTCTTTTTCCACCTGTGTGTTTACAATATCGTGATTCGTGCCCAGCCAGCATGGATTCTCTATTCAGCCTTCCGCTGCCGTTCCAGCGGCGGCTGACCAAGATGTATACCGATACAAAGAGTTCTTATGATTTCGTCAAGGAGCCTGTACAGAGTGCAGAGGACCCCGAGCTGGTGGCTCTGCACCGCAAGTTGCGCATTCAGAAGGATAGGCTGGTGTCGTGGGGTTTGGAATGGTCGGATCCCTCACAGTCACCTGACATCGACGAGTCTATCAACAAGGCTGGTCTAAGTGAGCTGGTGGGCAGCGTGATGTCGACGATTAAAGAGATATTGGCCGAGGCGGAACCGTTGTGGCAGTCTTCGAAGAGGATATCGTCGGATGAGAAGCTTCCTTTGCCTGAAAGGTCCGTGGATCGGAAACAGTCGTTGATTACTTGGGACAAGTCGAGATTTCAGGATCTAGTCCGAGATTTGACCATGTCTATCGATACTCTCTATGATCTCTCAAGAACTCGGCAATCTGCGCGGAAAGGGACGACTCTGAAGGCCTCGAATTCGTCCAGTTCTCTTACCAAGACTCATGCTGCAGAGGAACGGCAATTCGGACCAACTCGAATGCAAACACCCCAACAAATTGACCCGGCTTCTCTAACCTGGCCCCAAGATCTCAAAGGAATACAGACCGGTATGTTACAGCCAGCAAAATCTCCTAGGCAAATCGTCTTGATGCGTCGGCCAACTTCCCTTCCTGATTCTCGAAAACATGGACAACAACTTCCACTTGTCCCGGTCCTTCTGGAACATGCCCCTTATGATCCAATATACTCGATTACGGGGATTACACCCTCCATGACCCGGTTCGAGAAGTTATTTGCTGCCCTTTCTCAGTCTTACATCTCTTCTGGAAGAATCCTGTCTAGTCTGCTACACCTCATTGGATATTTCGAAGAGGCCGAGCATTCCAGATTCTGTCTCCTATTTGCTCTTCCTACGCATTTTGGACCCGTCGATATCGAAAATCCAAGGGTACCATCGATTACCATGTTATCAAATCTGCTGTTCAGTCCATATGAGCCGACTCTTGAGATCAAGTATAGGCTTGCATACAATGTTGCTACTGCTGTCTTCGACTTGCATACTAAAGGGGTAGTGCATGGCAATGTTGTCGCTTCTAATGTTTTGTTCATCGAGCATCAGTCTCAATCCGATACTCGAATAGACCTAAACGAGACGAATATGCGGCAATCTTTCCTCGGATCCTATGATCTCTTTTCTGATAACGCCACAGAAACTTCGGAAGGCCCCGGGTCTTCTACTTCTCTTTATAGGCATCCGTTGGATCCCCGTTCAACCAGATATACCCATCTTACCTCCGAGAGCAAATCTTTAGATCTCTACAGCTTGGCTATTCTCCTTTTGGAAATCGGGCTTTGGACTTCCATCACAGATCTCTTCCCAATGGCATCTGCCATCCCGGAAAACACAGCCGATGTTATGAAGCTACTGTCTACCAGGTGTGGCAGCTTATATACCAAAGCTGTTCAAGCTTGTTGGCATTCTCCCGATGACGAGCTCTCTCAACGGGCGAGAGCAGATGTCATGCATCAGAAGGTCTTTTGGAAAGTCTCCAAGGCCCTCGACAGTTGCTGCTCTATCGATGAAAGCTCAGATGAGGAAAATCAAGACAGTGATAACTATGCTCCGATTGAGTCGACGCCAGTAAAGGCATCCCGATCTTCAACACCGCTGAGGAGAAACCTACGCGAAGAAAAGAGCCAAATACACCTTACTACAGTTCCCGCTACCTCATCAACACGACCTGCTTGGTCAGAGAAGGCTTCATACTCAGCTCCGAATATCCCTGAAAAGATCGACTGGTCCGAGAAGCCATCAGCCAAAGCATCTAGTACGTGCACTTCTCATCTGACACTGGATATATTTCTAACGTACCTCAGCTCCAGTTCCACAACCAAAGCCTAAACCAAAACTACGAACCTACCCCGCTATCAGAATTAATCAAGAGCATCTCGACTTTTGGCACACCGGGCTCATGCCGCACATAAACCACGTCCTCCGGGGTTTCTACAGAAAATATCCCGAATCCGTAGAAATATCTCTCGAAAGCATTGGCGAATCACCCACTACTACTAAACCCACTATCCTCGTAATCTGCACCAGCGTCCACAAAGTGCGCAGCATCCTCAAAAAGCACCTCGTCTACGACAAATCTACCTACGGCCTCAAAGTGTGCCGTGGTAAAGTCGTGCGCTCGCGGAAACAGGGCGTGAAGCGCTCTATGGCAAATGATGAGCACGTAAAGCCCGCTAATGCATCGCATCAGGAGCGGCCTACGAATGGCGCGAGTATTGGTGCTTATATCAATGAGCGTCATCTCCCGCCTGTTTCATTTGGGGGCTTGATCATGGTGGATGATAAGCCGTATGGTATGACAGTGCACCATATGCTCGACGACCCAGACGAAGCCGAAGACGAAGAAGAAGCAGCAGTAGGTCCAGAGACACCGATTCTTCGCTCCTCCGCACATCTCGATATGCCCGACCTCACACAATCCGAATCCTCAATCTATTCCTCCGGAGACGAAGAATTCATGTACACTCTCTCTGACTACGAAAGCGATTTCTCGTCCTCCGAGTACGATTCCTCGGACGACTATTCCCAGTTCGGAGATGACGACGAAGATGAAGAGGGGACCAAAGAACCAGGCGATATAAGAGGAATTCCTCAAGGCTGCGGCGAAGAATACCTCATCACGCAACCCGCCATCGACGATGCGCCAGAAGACTTCTACCCTGACCCCGAAACCCGCGACGAAGACCACATTGCCTCTTTCCAACTCGGCGAGATCTACGCTTCCTCTGGCATCCGTCGCCGTGTCGAGGACGGTATTACGCATGAGATCGACTGGGCTTTGTTCGAATTCGAACCCCACCGATCACCAGACTCAAATCTCATCCCCAATGGTAATCGTCATTGCTTGCAACGCGAAGGGCAATATCCACTCTCCGTTGCACCGGCGAACTCGCTAAACGACATGAATGTACATTGTCTCGCCCGCACGTCAGGGTTACAAAGCGGACGTATATTACCCGGTATGGTAATCGTAAAGATCTACGGCCGCCAAACACCAAGCATGAGCTACCAAGTAGCCGGCAAACTCGGCGTACCGGGCGACAGTGGGGCGTGGATTGTGGATAACGAGTCCGGCGGAGTAGCCGGCCATGTGCTGGCGTGGAGTTCGATGAAGAGGGTGGCTTATATGTGTCCGATGGATGTTCTGGTTCGAGATATCGGCGAGACACTACACGCGACATCGATTTCGTTACCTGGTGGTGAGGAGCTGCTCGGTAAAGATGCGAGGACGAAGATGGTGGATGCGCGAACACTGGAGGACCTGGAGGCTGGATCTAGAATCGAGATTGAAGATGAGGAGCTTAATCAGATGTTGAGAGGGCTTAATCTCCCGCCTACACCGGAACAAATCGACGCTATCGGGCCTAATTTCATCATCGAAAATACTACACACGACTCCGATACTCTCTCCCTGAGGAGCGGCAACGATGAGAGTTTCATCCCTATCCGCCTAGTGTCGAAACCGGAAGCTGGGAGCGGGAAAGCTAGTATTAGGAGTTTTGTGAAGAGTGCGGGGAGAGGGAGAACGGAGAGTCTTACGATGAATGAGGAGGAGAGGCTTGGTGTTGAGGTTGGAGGTGATGGTGGAGGAAGGAGCTTATGACTAAGACGGGAGGGGAATGTGTGGTTGATGAGATAAAATGAGCTGAAGAGAAGTGAAATGAATTAATTGAACTAGAAAATGGAATACCAGGAAAATGGAAGGGAGTTTTGAAGGTTAGAAATGGAGGGAGTACGTAGTACTTGTACCATATCAATTATATTGTCTATTGTTCATACAAGAAATTCTTGATGATTGTATGGAGATGAAGTGAAATGCTTTTCTCTTGACAGGACAAGAAGTCACTGACTCTACTCTCAAAACGCCGTCGTCAGCTCAACAAAGCTGTGGAGGTATCAATTATTTCCCAATTCCCACATCACATCACATTCTATTCCAAGTCAGTAAGTGGCGCACACAAGGAGGGCGAAAGAACATACCGCTCAACAGGACTCAACCCCAACAACCGCATCCCATTATTTAGCACTACCCGGGCCGCATCATACAATGCCATCCGCGCCTTCATCAACTCCTTCTCACTGCCCATAATCCGCAAATGATCATAACTCGAGCTCAGCGTATGCGTCATCTTGAACAGATACGTCAGCACAGTGGTGGGTTCCAGCGTCTTGAGCGTGTTTTGCAAGACGTCTGGGTATTGTGAGATGACGCGGATGAGGTTGTGGGCGTGGGGTTCGGTGAGGAGGGAGAGGTCAGCGGTTGCGATTTCTTCAGCAGATAGTTGGGCCCGACGGGTGATGGAGCAGAGTCGCGCGTGTGCGTATTGGAGGTAAGGGCCAGTGTCGCCCTCGAAGGATGTCATGACGTCCATGTTAAATTCGTAGTTGTTGATTCTGGTTCTCTCATTAGTAAAAGGGCCCATGGCAATGGAGGAAGGAGACTCACCGCTTTCCGCTCATGTCTTGAACCATAACACTAGATATACCAAGAATATCGGCCGTCGCAAGCGGGTTCTGAACCTGCTCGTACTTGGCTTGGTTCTTTTGCATCACCTCGTGCATCTTCTCTCCCACATCCCGTAATATGTCATCCAAGAAAACCACTGTTCCTCGGCGGGTGCTCATTCCCTGGACTAGACCAAAATTGACATGCTGTACCTTCTTTGCGAGATCCTTGTAGCCCATCAGTTCAATGATCTTGAACAATTGCTTCAGATGAAGGTCTTGCTGTGATGCTACAACGTAGATCAGCTGATCGAATTTGTATTTCTCCTCCCGTTGTAGCATTTCGCTAATATCTCGGGTGAGATAAAGTGCTGTCCCATCCTTCTTCCTAATGATCGGTCGCTCGAGACTCTTCCCTGGCTTCCCTGGGACGTGCTTGGCGAAGTCGATGATAACTGCGCCCTCCGACTCTTCTGAGATTTTCATTTCGGACAGCTTGATTGCTGTTTCGTCCATCTTCTCTTGCTTCACCTGACTCTCTCCAGAATAGTCATCGAAGTGAATATTGAGACGAGCATACGTTTCTTTATATCGCTTGATGCTCATCTCCCTCCATCTAGCCCACTGGGAAATGGCCTTCGTGTCATTTTCAGTCATGGCCTTAAAGTACCGACGAGCCTGCTCATCGACCCCTTCATTCTTGAGTTCAGATGCATCCTTGCCAGCTTCTTCCAGTTTCTTGATTTCTTCCTTCTCGGCCGCTAGATCCTTACTGATCTTTACGTATATTTGAAAGAGGTGGTTGATAGGATCCGCTTGTAACTCCTCCTCACTCCCATATTTCTCAAATCCTAAAGCCAGCAATCCGTACTGTTTGCCCCAGTCACCTAAGTAATTGATCCGGACAACGTCCCATCCAGCAGCTTGATAAAGATTGGACAAGAAACCGCCGATGATTGTACTCCGAAGATGGCCGGCGTGAAAGGGCTTCGCGATATTTGGAGAGGAGAACTCGACGAGGATTTTTTTCCGTCCCTTTGACTCGTCTGTGGGGTCTTTCAAGCCTAGGTATGGATTTTGTCCGAATTGCTTGTCTTGTTTGAGGATTGAGGGTATAATGATCTGAGCGAGTTTTTCGACCTTGAAGAAGAATTGAAGGAATGTGCCGGCTGTTGTGGGTTTGTGGATGAGGGGAGACTCAGGGAACTACGAAGAAATTAGCAAGGCGCTGCGTTCGGTCAGCGGAGCGGGTTTGAGAGACCTTCTCAAGCCATTCAGCAGCAAGCTGGTCAGGCTTCTTGCCCTTGACTCGCAGAGCAGGGATTGGGAGTACCAAGTCGCCCTTTTCCAGAGTTTGTGTCCATTGTAGAGCGGGGTAGATAACGGCTGCATCAACACCGGTAACCTCTGTCAAGATAGACGTGATATGGGCTCGATAGATGTCGACTGGGTTGGCTTCTGGGTAGCAATTGGCGTATTTGGGTAAAGGAGTAGTCAGGCTCAAGAATTTGAGCTTGTCCGCCAGGAGGGACGATTCCGCCGCCATGTTGTAGGTCTGATGAAAACGCGGGGCAGGTCCAAGTATTTTGGATCTGAATGCTTGTGGGCGTAGGCAGAGTCTTGATATTCGTGAAAGATAGGAGAAGGAAGAATTCATCAAATATTGGAGAAAGCGAGGGAGGGATGCGTACAAGAGGGACAGCAGTGGTGGGCAGGTAATGAGAGAAATCTGAATGTGAGTCAACTCGTCCATACTCGTACTCAGATTTTGAAAATTTCAGCCTCGTCCAACACGTGACTGCTGGACTGTACCCACATTTACCCGGCGCGGAAAATATTTGAGGCGTAATCTAGAACTCGCCCCTTTCAGACGGAGATATTTCGATACTGACACAGACACCTAGACCTTTCGAATGTGTTGCGGTCTTTGCATCATCATTATCAGCCCAACAGCCCAACTCAAATAACTTAAGGGGAATACAACAGTGCTCCCTTAGACTGAAATAGATATGTATTTGGAATAAAGATACGTAAGAGCAAGCAAGTCCCATTTGACTATTCATACCACACATCCTTTCTCCTCCCAAATCAAAAGCAATACTTGATTGAAAGTCCTGTCTTACCTTTCAACCTCATTTCCTCATCATTATACCCAACTCCCCTTTCCCCCTTTCTCCCAGAACTCTCTACTGCTGCAGTTACATTGCAAGATAAGTTAAATTATACACATTCCCAGAATCAAGAAGAAAATATATCGATCACAATACTAGTCACGTTTCCTAATTCGATCGGCAGAAGAATACTCAGAGTTCCCTTTACCATGGCTTCCAGCTCCAATGCCTCAATCCGAACCTTGTTGTCGATTCGATCCCTAGCCTGAGCCTGACGGAATCTGCTGGCCGTCGTCCCTCAAGAGTCGCAGGAAGGCACGTTCACGGGAGTCTATTCATGTCAGTCGGCCATTTCAACATAGGCCAGGAACACTTACTCGGTCGAGAACGGTTGGGAGCATTGTTTTCAATGCTGATAGAACGTGAATCGACGTATTCACGCACCGTCACGACGCCATCAGGAGCGGCGTCACATGAATAGTCCATCTGCATCAGAGTGACCCTGACACGGTACTGGCCGGGCTCGTGGATAACGAGATCCGGAAAGTAGAAGTAAGCTCTGTCTCGGGCCGTGGAGCTTGATCCACCCCCACCACCTTCTGGCAGAGGGTGGGCAGAGTCGGCAACCTTGCCACTAAGCTGCTGATACAAGACTTCTCCGGAGTGGTGGACTAGTGTTACGGCAACCCAGACTTGGGAAAGCTCTTCGAAGATATTATGCTCGCTGCTTAGCCGAGCAGTGAGGGGTGGGTATAGAGCCACTCCGGGTCGAGCTTGCGCGGGGGGCTGGATTGCTAAGTCGAGCATCTTACTACGGTTCGTCGAATACTTGTATACGTGAAGTCAAGTCCGAATTGGCGTCAATACTTGATTGATAGACGTGTTGCTGATTGGTTACCACAGAATGATTATCTCGTGGAAAGCACCCCTACTAGCATTATAGTCTAGTTAGCCTCTGCAAATACCATTCGTCTCCTCAAAAATTTCACGCCAATATCATGTTCCTGCGTGTCATGATGAAGGGGAAACTAGCGTACCAAACTTTAGGTGCCCTAGAAGACACTGTTTGTATGGAATCCCAACGGAATAAGTAAGATCTTAGGACTTACGACTGGAGTAATGGCTGATGTGTTATCCAAACATTCTTTTCGATGGGTCCAACCGCTCAGTCTTATATCTCCCATTCCTAGGGACGAGGTTGCTGGTTACTCCAGCTTCATTGGAACCCAACGTAAAAGCCATCTAGAACCCAGCATCAAAACGATAAAAAGTTCGAGAACCTTTGTTTTGCCAGGCCAGATTGATGCAAGGCGTGACAATCGTCTCAAGGCTCTTGCCATTATTGGCAGAGGGTTGAGCCTCCTCGCCGACCATCAACAACTCTCCATATCGCTGTAGAACTCATGCCTCGGATAGACCGCCAACTGTCTCGCCCGCACAAGGTGATTTCCGAATGGTACATCACAACAAAAAGAAAATGAGGTAAACAGAGTTCCGCCACGAATAGTACTTGCTAGTAAGTGTAGTCGATCACCTTGCAAACGGCTGTTTAAGACAAGGCGGACTGTTGGAGAAATGCGTCCCACATGCTACGCTAACGACACATTGGATCTCTGCTTATGTTGGGCACCCAAGAAGCAAAAGAAGCAAAATTTATTTGTCAACAAAGCCTCCGAATAATTGTACCGCCAGGGATGTATCGTGGCTTGTTTTTAGCGGCGCCGGGAACCCGGTACGCTGGCCGTGCACCTCGATCTTTGATGCGAGGGCATGAAACCAGATGCTAACCCATGCGCCTCTGGTCTTTCCCGACAAAAGGGAATAATACTTCTAGGCTTACATACTCGTTTCAATCCGGTCTCCGAAACTAGTTTCGGATACTGCAGGGTCACAGGCATTACTCAGTGGAAGGCTTGGTGACACCTGCTTTTTAGGCGTGTTCATGTTACCCTTCGTCCGTCCTAGGGAATTGCCTCAGCTGGGACCAACCAACCTCTGGTATAACAAAGTACAGAAAACCCAACTCTCATTCCTACGCACTCGCCAGATTTCCAACGGCATAGATAATGCGTCTTTGCTACCGTAGCTAAACCTCACTACTCACAATTCGCCGTATTTCTAGGACTTTAGTAGTCAGTCAGTCAGCGATCTATCCCCGTATGGTCGAACTTCACGGTGTAAGCCGACCGATACGAGGCTTGGGCTCCGTTTCCCGCCCAGGCAGGCTTTCTGCCAAAGGAATTGAAGCTCGAATAAGTTTCCTTTTCGGTCGCATTGCTCCTGCGGACGAGTAAAATACCCCCCACGGGTCTTTTGTCTCAGCCAAGGTGTCCAATGTATGAGTACATCCGCGAAACATGGCTATGAGTAAGTGAGTGAAGCCACGGCTTAACATATTAATCCATAGGCATCGTATTAATAAAGTTGGAATACTTTTTAAGTGTTTTAAGACACCAAGCAAGACATACGCTAGTGCCTAAGGTCAACTTCGTTGCCTCACCCCTTCGCAACGCAATTCTGGGAGTTGACAACCTTGTTTTTCGCAAAATACTCCGACTAGGTACATCGTTGATTTTGAAATGACTTTAAAGTTGTAGATCGGGATTCTGGAGGACCTTGAATGTAGAAAGTGAGGTAGTAAGGTGACTGCTGAGTTCACATGCCTCGAGCTCAGTTGCACATTCCACTGCATCGCAAAAACTCGAGCCGGGGAAGTTTAAGAGAGAATTGTTTCTCTTACCTCTTGCTTCAGACTGAACAACATTCTTAGATCCTTCTTTTGCGTCTTCCTACAGTATTTTATTCATATGGACACCCCATTCTAGTTGAAGTTGTATTTTACTAAAGACTTATTGAAACCTATCGTTTCCTCAATTCTCCTAAGCCATTCGACGGCGGTGCTACACACGGTACTGCGACAGCGGTGTCTTTCGAATGCTTGATTGTCTACACAGACGTACGATATTTTTCTCGGCAAAAAGATGCTAGCGATCTTTTGACGACTGGCTAATAAGCTCGCTCACCCACCCTCTTTACGCAATTTTTCCTGGCGGCCAACGGACCCTAGCCAGGAAAGACCCCATTGATTGTAGTGGCTACAATCGAAGATCGTTGCGGCGGGGCTATCATAGCATATATGGCCAATGGCCTTTTCAGGCGGCGACGACTGAAGAGAACCGACCCTGTTCCGGTTATTCAAGCACCTCGTCCATATGTTGTGCAATCACCATATGCCTAGTTGACACGGCTGGGGGATCTTCAATGAGAGGATCTACTCCCCTCGGTGCGTTTGAAGCACATGAATTATTGACGGGATCTCTATGATAAGCCCTCGTCAGCTGTCTGACTCGAGCCGTGGCTTGAAATTGCAAACGAGATAAGTATGCCGTATGGACGGAGTCTAGAATTCCCAGAACAATCTCCCCACGCCAATGGATTGCATTCAAATGGAAATAAATGTGGCATGGCATTACAATACATCTTCAAGGGCAGATGAATCTCTGGAATCCGACATTTGGGACGGGGTTTGCGGCAACATCTTCCGAGCCTGTCAATCATGGAGCTCACCTGCTTGCCAAATGTCAAAGTCTTACCCTCCTCGTTCTACAGATTACGGAATTTTAGACGACCGCAGCTAATGATTGGTCATTGAATCACACAGTTACTACAACACGAATAGGTGGAAACTCAGAACGAAGTCTGTGGGGTATTCTAAGGCGGGAGACCAGGGTCCCGCGCTCACCGCCAGCTTCTTGTTCTAATTGTGGCACATATTGTCTTACTATCATGTGCTGCAGTGACAATATCAATTGATCGTGCTTATTGCTCTGCATTAGGACAGGTGAAGCGTCAGGACGGCAGACCAGGAAGCAAATCCAAATCAGCCAAAAACGTATGCTGAAGATAGCAGTAGGAGAAGAATCCTACATGATAGGTCTAGGATATCAAACTCATGTGACCGAAGGTGACTTACACACCTTGCTGGGTTGGGCTCACTTGCAGTGGGCGCTGCAGATACGCACATGCTTGAGATGGAGCAAATGATCGTCCCAAGATCTGAGCCGTCCACATATTTCATGCAAGTAATTTAAACCACGAGAACACCAGTCGCCTCACTGCAGATCTAAGAATACCCTGTTTGCACCCACTTGGCCCGCACGTCTAGTCAAAGGGGTCTCACGCGTCGCCCTCACTTCATCTTTACACCCTACGTCTGATCCTGGAGAAGCTCGGGGGGTCTCTACCCCGCCTCCTTGCCTAACCTCGGTTTGGCTCACTCGACTAACTTCATAGCACTATCTATCAAGCTTGTCCTCCGAATTTCCTACGAAGTCGAACTTTGCAGGTGCGCATCTCCTGAGGCTTCAAAGCAGCACTTGCTCACGTCCACACAGCTGTCAAGACCATAAATAAGCATGTTTCCCCTCGAAAGCTCGTCGCAACTAGGATTCAACTTAGTAGCACGATGACATGGCATTTTGCATCTCAAAACCCCGGTGTGGCGGCACGGACGACATAGTAATGAATTCACAATCTACAAGTTCAAGCCTAGGGCGTACAAGCTGGCCCCATTGCTATCAAACATGCAACCAACTTCGGACACTCGGATCTCAAATGCGAGTCGCAACATCAATTAAGCTTTAATCAGGTTCCGGCTTCGCGGATGGCCTGCAAGTTGAGGATTCCACATGGGACAAATAACGTATGCCTTCACATCTGGAAAGGCCTTCCACAGTGTACTTCATAGCCTCTTGCTGCAAGTTTTTATCGCCTCAAAGACAGTTCACTTGCTCCCATCTTCTTCTAGGTTTGATTGCGTTACATTCCAAGAATGGTAATGGAATACACTTTAGATCTGTTTCCTGGGGAGCATGTATCTAAATGAAATCTGCAAGTATTAGCCAATACTCGAAGATGCACTTGGCTCGCCCTTCTGGGGAAGATTCAATTGAGGTTGCAGGGAAGACTATTTGAAGCCGTGGTGACTTCCATAAAAACCCGGGAAGGGGACTTGCATAGTTTCACCGGATAGTTCACAGTAACATTTCCTCGACGTTTTCAAAGGGGGGTGGCTAGGAGTGCTTCGAGGAGAATTAGACCAATACCATTGCCACCAGCCTTCCAAACAATAGGGGTAGACGCCACAGTTCGCTTACTTGACAGGCTTCTAGAGGCCGGTGAAATCATTGGTTACAGTATGATAGGCTGCACAGGCCCCTGCCTCCGCGCACACGAATGCCACGATCTGTTTCTCGCATCGGCACTGGGGCCTTAACGCTCTTCCTTTTGCGTCGACGTGTCACAGTGAGATACTAGTCACCCCCGAGCCTCATCTCATTACTCTGATTACTGAACAACGAATTCCAAATACTTCGTACCTCGGACATACTCACTAGCTATACTCAATATGGCTAAACAGCTATGTATCCCGGGATAAGTCGCCAGGTACTCCAAGAAACACCAACTAGTGTCCGCACGTCGTTGAAATTTTGCGCAATGCTGTCATTAGGCTTGACGGTTCTATAACACTGAACCGGCAAGGACCAGACCAGACCACTCTAGACTCGGCCCCTGTGGTACGTCGAGATTCAAGGGTCAGACGAGACAAGCATCGATCTTCTCCCGCTTGCTACCATGGTACCTTAGTTCTGCCTCATATGCAGCCCTATTCTGAGCGGGTTTTCGCTACCAAGATCTCAAAGTCGCACAAATGACCGTCCATCTGAGACTCTCTGATCCCGTTTGAAAGGCGCTAAGCCACCACGTCGCGACGAGACACAGAGACACAGATCCGGATTGAATGACAGCCAATTACCTAGGTAGTTTAAGGGTTGTTTGAGTGAAGGATAGACTTGAATGATCATTTCTTGGTACTACTTGCTAACCGTGCTTCTGAGGAAAGCTCTCTATTCGGTGGTCTATCACAAGTTTTTAAACCACTAAAATCTAGGAGCAACTATTTTGATGTCGAATTAAAGTTTTTCTAGAATGTTTTTGGTGGCGCTGTTATGATAAGATTAATCCACTCGAAATGTATGGTTCGAGAGCGCATTATCTATGGTGGCTGCGGCTGCCGAGTGTTCGGAAATCTTTTATTGTTCCCCTTTCGATACCGAATCAAGACCCGTCTCATCCCTCGCCGACCTCCATTTCCTTTTCCCATGTAGGTCCAGACCCGGAATTGGGATTTTCCGCTGCACCCCTTTCCCAGAAATATCGTGGTTTTTCCATAGCCTCACCAGGGCTACGAAGGGTTCCCAGCATTGGCACGGCGATCTTTATTCTAAATTCTCGTGGCAACAAGACACCGGTAGATACCATTTCTTCTCGCCTTGAATATCACAACTCGAGATACGGGAATGATGTTTCTTCAGAATGGCCGAGATTGTCTTTGGCGCCGGCATGCAATGCATACGTAAGTGGAACCAGAATGAATGCTAGCTTGCGTGAATCGATCTAGAGGATACTCAAGGGGGTCTCGAGATCGTGAGGCGGATGTTTACCTTTTTTGTTGTTCTGGTAGTTGGTCGTCGCTTATGAGGCTTGAGGAAAAGGGGGGCGGGGCGGGGCGCGTAGTTCTCGAGATGGAAGTGCATCAGACCTACACAAATCAAGTGAGAATGGTAGAAGTGGCAACGAGTGGTGTAATGTAGGCTGGAGATTTCAGAGGGGGTCTCTTCAATAGCAAGCGAAGCTCAGACTCGGTCTTCTTGACTGAAGTTGTAGAGTCCAGCGATTCTGCAGATTTTCAGCGTCCTTTCGAGGTAGTTCTTCCCATAAAGTCGAAAGGGAATAGCTATGATCAATCCTTCTCTACAGACCCACCCGATGGAAGTAAATCTTGCCGCTCGATTTAGCTATTTCTTTTCTCGAGGCGCTCTTTCGCCTGCAGCTCAGGAGATAATATTCCTCATCTGCACATAATCTTGAGGCTATTCAAACAGGCATTGTGATTGTGCTTTGTGTTCCGCAAAGTTCCTCTATCCTGATTAAGGGGCGAGGCAAGGGGGGTCATTATTGGCAGTTTTCCACGACACCTTCCAAAAACTATAACAAAAGCCAAGACGATTACGGTATGCAGTGCCATATTCAACCTCCTGGCGGTCCTCAAGGTCCTTGCCATCTAATCAATATGGGTGCAGATATACCAGCACGGCGTTCTCAAATTTATGCAACATCTTTACAACGTCGAACCCGAACTCCTGACCAGCTCCGACATGTGCCTCGACATCAAGCATAAATACCTGCAATCAGTCGTCGAAGTTTAGTGTGGCTAGAATGTGTCTTCAGCAAGATTGTAGAGGGATTGAGTCTTACCCTTTTGCTTTTGCTTTTCGAAAATTTTGGCACACTGTTTGATATACGAATATTGATATACGAATACTATTGTGGACTGAGGAGTGTGTCGGAGCGCACATTACAAGCCAATACAGCGATATCCATGTCCCGCTACAGCTTTTGCTGTTTGTATGACACGTATTGTCGAAACAAACCCAATACACAATTACTACATGTTGAACCCTTCGCTAGCCACATATCTGTTGCTATAGGTAAGGTGAGAAAGAGGACCTGATATCGACGCTTGTCTAGCCAGAGAATGAACACATACAGCTCTTGAGCGGTACATGGATCATGTCATAAGTAAGTACTTTAAGCGTGGATCAATGTCAATTGCTTGCTTTGGTGGGTATCTCAAAAACAGTCATCATTTGCAATTCATTTGGCTGAGTCACAGCTCTTTGCGTTGCCTTCCGATTATTGAAGATCAAAACCGCAGTGCCCCCTCACCGTTCGATGAAGTTAAAGTTTCTCGAATCCTGCATCTATTTCTTGAAGCTCGTCAATCTTGACATGGGATTTAAGGAGATAACTACTTTAGACCGGTTTCGGAGGCCGGCATACTGGCAGACGGCGGCTAGAATTGGACGCCGCCAATTCACTTCAGGAATATGAATAACTTTGATAGTCAATCGTTAGTAACGATGCTGGGAAATACATTGTTTGTCCTGGCATGAATGGTTTCTTATTATCCCCATCTGTTTAGAAGTGTCTCTATTCATAACAGATTCTACATATGTCATATTTCTTACTCTTACCCTGTAATATCCCAAACACATTTCTATCTTTTCCCGTCGCAGCAGTATGTATTGCCTATTAGCTCCTACGAATCAATGTCAAAGACATCTCCGAATTGCTGCATAATCATTCTTGTAGTCTTGTGACTTATTATTGCACGAAATTCACCATAATAGATTCCCATTCATACATATTCCTCTGTGAATTCCACTTCCAATTGGGTGATTCACAATGGAAAGGAATTTTAAACTTCATGTCTGTATGATTATCCCTTCTTGTTGCTTTGCCTCTTCTTCTTTTGAACTTCTTTTCAAGCAGACTTCCTTCAAGCTTCAACCTGCCACACATTGAAAGCAAATACCAACCATAGGTTACAATAGTCTAAAGACCATGATGTCCAGCATTTTCAGTCCCCCTATTTCCCTCTTCCAACTTTGCCTCCTCTTCGCTTCCCTCTTGACGGTTGTACGCTCAACTTCCCCTCGTGGTCTGCCTTACAATGACCCGCCCCAGTGGATCCGACACTTCAGGGAGAACAGTGGCAGCGGTGAAACAAGTAACGTAGGATGGGCTTACAGCTGGGGCTCTAGCATGTACGTTTTCTTGAACAGCAATTCTGTCTCCTGCATATGACCTTCGTGTTACCCTACTTTCCTAGAATCTTTTGAATTTTATTAATTAACCTTCCCCATAGGGCTAGTGATTTCCCCTCAGACTCGGAGTTTGTACCGATGTTATGGGATGACAGGCCAGAACATACCAACTCTGTGAGTCACCTCGTTTAGTCTTTTCCATTTCACTTTAAGTGCATTCAACGAAATATAAGACCTCCAACTAACAGAAGCACGCACCTTAGTGGGTAAACAACGTTAACGATGCACTCGGACGTGGTGCCAAATGCCTTCTATCCTTCAATGAACCAGATAGTTGCGACCACCAAGCATGCATGTTAGACCTGCCAGTCGCTGCGCAGCACTACATTGATTATATGAACCCATTTCACGGGCGAGCATTCCTGGGCGCTCCAGCCATCACTAGTGATCCGCACTCTGGTATTCCCTGGCTGAAAGGTTTCATCGCTGCTTGCGCCGGACGTTGTATTATTGATTTCCATACTGTGCACTGGTATGGCAGCTGGGATCAGAAGCAACTGTTCCACGACTTTCTGTTCCAGATCCATGACATTCTTGGAGATGGGAATACTCAAAAGATTTGGATTACTGAGGTGCGTTTAAGTTACTGTCGATATATATTCTTCAAGTTTTTTGTTTTGGAGTGAGCGTGACTGACTTCATTGTAGTTTCATGCCGAGGGCACCACGGACCAGCAGATAGATTTCCTCAACTTTGCGATACCGCTGATGGATGGCCTTGACTGGGTTGTCCGGTATGCGTGGTGGTGGACCCAGCCCGGGTCCGATGGAGCGCTTACGGATGGGAACGGCTTTCCGACGCAACTGGGTCACGTATACACATACAAGGGATTATGAGGACTTGAGGGGAGATAGAGCTTGTTTGCACGAGGAAATTGGACAGCTGCAGGTATAACGGCCATAGCGACAAATTTAGCGGGTCTTGATGGGTTTGCTTATATGGTTCTGGGTATCGGCGTTAGGTAGGTAGTTTTCGCACTCCTGGGACGGACTGGGAGCGTAGTGCTGGCCGGCATTGAGCAATCAACATTGGAGTTTTTTCTGTCACAATATTCGCATGCAAGCACGCAATATCCTTCCTTATGTGACTCACTTGAATGCATTGGATATTTGGAATAATGACAGTGACCTTATTCAGAAGCGCGGTTCTCAAGTGAGATAGTTATCCCTTCGCTACCCCATCTACCTGAATTTAGTGATGAGCGCTCTGATCTATATGTGTGTTCTTTAAATAATTCTCCAATGCGGCTCGTAGCTATAACGAATTGGAACTGGCAATGTCCGGGTATTGTCCGGGTATGGGTGTCGCGTTGGACGTAAACCCATTGCCAGCAGTTGAATTGGTTTCAATCCACTACATAGCTTGAACGTCTGCCCATTCCTTGTTCGCCGTGACGCCCAACAGGTTCTCTCTCGCTCTGTAGCTCAATTGATCTCTGTGAATAATCCTGGAAGCGCAGCATAAAATTGCTCGGCTGTCAGCCCGTACGCTCCTTTAACTCGAGTGGCGTTGAAGCTCCACTGTCCGTTTTCATGCGTACTTGGAGCTATACTAGGAGCTGGTGTCTCCGTCTGAGATGTTCCTTTAGAAGTAGCCACCATTCCTGCTGGTTTGTAAGTAATTCCTGGTTGATTAGTGCTGCCAGAGCATTGCCTAGTCCGTAAAACTTTAGCTTCCATTTATTGCCAATTCTTGCTTAAAGGGGGCTTAAGCGAGGATTGCTCGTGTGCTCGTTTGGGGCGCGGTGTGTAGGACCGCGACCGCGTCAGTCTGTAAGAACCTTCCTGTAACTAAACCGCCTGCCTATATGCTCTGCGAAAAAGTAAAGAGAAAGGATTAAGTTAGCGTGACAACAGGGCCATCTTCGTTCACAGTCCCACCCATCTTGGCAATATGAAAGAGTACTTTGATTCGCACTCGATATTTAGGTTCCACACGACGTGCTCTAGACTGATTACTGTGAGGGATGAAATGTAATACAATTCCGCTAATTATAATGCTGTGAAGCGGGGTATCTAATATAGTTAATGCTCGTACAACCTCAAGTCGAGGTGGCTTCCTCTGGCTTCTTGATACCATTTACTAATGGCTTGCTCTTGCACGAGCATTTTTTCTCAGCGTCCGTAGGCTCAACCTTCTTTGCTTCCCCTTCAGGCCCTTTCGCAGCCTCTTTCGCAGTCTCTTTCGCGGTCTCTTCTGCAGCCTTCTCAGCATCTAGTTTCTCTTTTTCAACTCGCGCCTTCTCTTCCCGTTCCTCTTTCGCTTTCTTCTTCTTCTTATCCGACTCCATTGTAACAACCCATTCCGCAGCCCCCTCGATAGCAGCCTCCGGATCACGTTTATGCTTGAGCAAATATCCCTGAATCTCCGCTGGGCTGAACGCCATGGCTGGGAGGAGGTCAGCAAACTCCACACCAAGCTTCTCGACCTTCTCCTCTTTCCGCTTCAATATCTCAGCCATTTCCTCTTCCTCCTTTCGCTCTTTTTTCCACGCGGAGTTTCTCTTCGAGCGCGTAGTTTTTGGAGGGTGTGCGGATGATGGCACCGCCGGATTTGGGGGCCGGGATGTCGCCTTCGAGGGTAGCGAAGATGGAGCGGAAGATGGTGTTTATCATTTCGCGGGAGGCGAGGTCGAATTTTATCGTCATGTCGACGCGGCCCGGGCGGATTAAGGCGTCGTCGAGTTTTGCAATGTGGTTCGTGGTCATGATCAGTACTCTGCCCTCTTGGCTTGCTACTCCATCGAGGATGTTGAGAAGTGCGGAGAGAGATATTCGTCCTCCGGGGTTGGGGGGTGGGGTGGCAGGACTGATGACTGTGGTACCCGGAACGGCTGTCACGAGGGGCTTGGACACTTCTTCTTCACTGGTGGATTTGTCGTCTCGAGTATGTGTTAGGCCGGCGGTATCGATGTCTTCGAGTAAGACGACGCATTGCTTCGGGAGTTCGGAGAAGAGCTGGCTGAGGTTCTCTTCGTTCATAGCGGGGGAGTTGAGGGATACGATGTAGATCTTGAGCTTGAAATGGCCAGCAATGGCAAAACTCAGACTGCTTTTTCCTGTTCCTGGTGGGCCGTACAGGAGGTAACCACGCCGATAGGGAATTCCCCTGTTAGAACTATCAATGAATTAGCATAAGAAAAAGCTGAGGTTAGGGTAGGGAGCCAAAGAACCCGGAAGGTGTCTCAGGAGCCGGGATTCCATATTCTGTAGAATGTGTTTCTCTGGCTCCTGGCTCCGGAGCTTACACAGAAAATAGGGGTTTTGGGATGGGAACTTGACTTACTACCAACGTCGTGTGTAAGGGTGCAGGTAGTCTTTCATGTCATCAAGAAGGCTTTGCTTTACTGCTTCGTCGAGTACAATGGTGGAAAAGGGACGAGAGACGCGGGAGATGCAGCGGACCCAGTTCGGCTCCGCGGTTCCGGACTTCATACCACCACGGTAGATGATAGTCCTGTTCTCGTCGTGGGAGAGGAAGTCGGTTCTACAATCGTCGAGGAGCTCCTTGAGGATGGCAGGGTTTCGACCAAAGCACGAAACGGATATCTCTTCGCGCTCACTCATGGATGCATAGCCTCCTTGACGAGTATCTTGGGTTCTGCTGAAGAGAAGAATATGCCCTTTATACCAAAAGTAATGCGTTCCAAAGGATGGAGTAAACCGGACCTTTTTTCTGCTGCTTTCCAGTTCCAACGCGGGAGATGGGGTTACCGTTGTCATCGAAGTCAACGGTTACTTCATCATCCTTATCGTCGTCGTCGTCGTCGTAATCTCGGAATAGAAACCACGTGCGGCTGTTCAGATCCGTGTTGGCCACGAAACGGCGAGAACGCTGAGCGAATTTCTGGTTGGCAACCCATCCCATGAACATATTATACATCTCGTCATCTGTCCTGATATCGGCTGTAGACATAGCGTGCTCATTGAGAAAGCCCCAGAGCCATTCGTTCAGATAGCGTCCTCCAAAAATAAGAAGACCGAAAGCGAGCAAGGTTGGGAAATAGAGAGTCAGATCCACTGAGGAGTATCTGGAAAGGGCAGAGGAGAGCAACGAGAACCCGGGGAAGAAGGCATCGAGGAGAGCGGTTTGGGGATTCAATTGATCGGGGTATGCGGTATTGGACCCTGTGGGCGCATTCCCCAGCGACTCGCCTGTATTGCAAGACTGATTCATGATTGCAGCGACAAGGAGGGGAAGTCTGTAGAGGTAGGAGGGGATGCTGTTGTTGAAGGCCCAGTGGGTGGTTGAGTTTCCGCGACCTTTGTCGAAAAATCCCAGTGACTGAGGGGATGTGATGAATAGGGTTGACAGTGAGCATATATAGTGTAGACATTGGGGATTAAGAATTATATATAAAAACAACACCAGGCAACCTCAACCAATAATGGGTCGTCCAAGGGTAGGTACAGTACTGTACTACCGCCTGACTCACAAGGCAAATTCTCTCCGCTTCTCCACTTGGAGAGGCACAATAATGTAAGCTGGAGTTCAATCAGGAGATGGCTCCATGACTGCCACCTAGGCAGCTGCCAGTAGGATACCGTGATAGAGCGCATGCATTGCGGCTAATGTATCTGTAAAAGGGCTGACAGGCAGGTGGCTCCATATACTTACTGGGGCGTAACTAGTTACGGTCTTACCGAAATCGTCGATGCATGATTGGAGGTTCCACGAAAGTTGAGGGCCATTTTAAGCCATCGCCATCTCGATACAACCTTAGTACTTCGCTTAATATTGTCCTTCTCTGTCATACTTTTTTTACTTCGCGGCCTGGAACTCTTTCCATTCTCTCTCTTTCTCCAATCGTCATTTTGATTGTGGTGGGCGGTGCAGCAGGTGAGGCTGAGCTCAGCTTTGGCTTGCTGACCGTGCCACGTCACGAATGGAAATTAGGTATATAAATGACGCTGGAGTGCATACAATCGGTAAACGATACGATACTTCTGATTGGCTGGTTGGAACTGCTTAAATGCTCTTTGGAGAAACCGCAGGGCTGAGTAGATGAAAGTTGAGGTACCATCTAGTCACGAGTATTTGCGCGCACAGCATCTCAGTAGAGCCAATTCTGAGATTTCGATTTCGACCCTGGCTTTATTAGGACAAACACTCAGTATATGCCATTTGACATCCTGGAAGCCTCGGTGAGCCAAAATCTATTTCTAAGCCAGGATTCGAAGAACCTTTGCCTGTTAAAGTTAATGCTCCTCATCTCTTTCGTAGTTTCTATTTACTGCGGCATTATTATGCCCGATCCAGGCCATGCAGCAATCTGTTATCAACAACCTGTAGCCCAAAGTTTCACCCTTACCTCGAGTCCTAAACCTCACCTCCCTCTATATACCCGCTGTATAAACGACTTGGACTTACAGCCTGAAAGCAGTTTCCAGTCACGTGACGGCAAACGTGGACTTTGTTGTTAGAATGCGCAGGTCACAGAGATGATCGAATACGAACTTGACGCTGGCATAAGAAGTAATAGTCATATATTGTGAAGTATACAACATCAAACCAGAATCAAAGTGAAGTGTCTTGTGGACTACGCTTATGTAAGCAGCTAAATCCAATATTTGTTCAGCAGGGTAGCCAGCTGTGACTGGGAATGAAATGAGTTCTGCCATATAATTGAAATGAAGTCTAGCCTCGAATGCATAGACTTGCAGTAGATTGGAAAGTTGCCGGGAAACATCAAGGGGCAGGAGGCGTCCAGCTTAAACAATCCTTTAGCATCACCGGCTTGAGGATCACCAGATAACCTTGCCTACTTATGAAATACTTTTCTCGTCTCAAGTTTGACTGAAAGCCAAATGTGAAGCAAAAGACCGAGCAGCGTTGAGGCGAAGACTCAGGACGGTAGTCTCAATTTCAAAACTGCATGGTGGAGATACGTGACAGGACAGGGTAAACAGAGCAGGGCATGAAGTTACCCGGGAAATCATTCGGCAAGGTTCAGTCCTCGATAAAATCTTTTGCTTAAGCAAATAATCTGGTAGTTGTTTTCCTCGCATCTCCTGAAGAAATGAAGTATTATATAGACGTTCGCCCGGCTCGTGTTGGACAGATAAACTCACTAAACCTATAATGTGTAAGGCGGAACAGGACACTACTCGAGTAAAAGTCATGATATTGCCCGTTTTTGTGTCCAGCACTAGTCCGGATCTCCTCCTATTATTCACTCAACGAATAGGCCTTCTTTATTGCTGATCGCAGAAAGGGAGGGCAGAGCGAATTGAAGGGATCTCGAAAAGCTTCAGTAACGGGGGTATAAACAACAAAGCTGTGTTTAGCAAACTGCAAAATATGCTGTATAGTACATGGCTATTGCAAGGTGAATCAATACTGCCTTGTCTGCTTGCTTGCTTGGCGTGCACGAGCAGCACTTGCCCGCACGACTCCATTCTGCATTCCCATCACTAAAACTACCGCTTTATAAAGTGACAGACAGAAAACGCTCACGATTAATCACAGCTTCACCTATCATCGCCAGCACTACTGTGCAGATTCTGAAGTCTCCGAGAATAGCACAATATCGCGGTGGTGTTGTTGTTGATTGACTGCAGGTGGTTTATGGTGTCTGGGGACACGCAGGCTACCGTCATATTCATCACGCTCGGTTAGCGTAAAATACATCCAAGAGCCTCCATCTACAATCTCTTCCGTCTCCCTTTTCATTCAATTTAATTCAATTCTTCGTCGACACCCATCAAAACACTCTCTGGCCACTTCGACCTTGATGTCCCATTCTCTTTCGTCTCTAGCCGTAAATATCTACCTACATGCGGTCCGCTCGTCCCTGTAGCCTTGCCTCTGAGGAAACTTCCAGTCTTTTTCTCGCGCGCCTACACCCCCTACACCTACACTGATCCCCCCGGCGGACTCAGAGCTGCAAAGGCAGCTCGCATTCACGACGTCTTCCACAAAGAAAAGAAAGCTCTCTCCGCAGCATATTACAGGCCCGCCTTCCGGTAACAATCCTGACATCCCACTGAACTCGGTTGAGGATTGCGACTCCGAATCCCCCCACGATCTTCCTCGATTTGAGATCCCCAACCCAAGCTCCTCGGATATAAATCTCCCTCCCCACATCCCCCAACATCTGCAGAACCCCTCAGCACCCTCTGCGGGCGACTGTGTGTCTTCGGCGGCGAGCTCGCCCACTGACTCCTACGCTAAACTCTCTATTGAAGCTGAACGAGGCGGAGATTCCTCAGCTGCGGACACCCAACGAGCCTCTCTCGCACCTACCGAACAAGATTTAATCAAGAGCCAGTCTACTCTCAAGTCCTTTTCACATAGGGCTATTATGGGAGGAGCCGCAGATGCCCCACAGAGGTCTTCGTCGCCACTAAAGAGACGTGCATCAAACCTAGAGGACTCCGATGTACCTTCAAGCCAGAAGGATGATGTCGATATGATCTCCGCCCCCCTATCCGACCCATCGCAGCCCACAAACCCCTCAGAATCAAACACCACACACCAACGAGCACAGTCTGTGGATATGTTAAAGAATGCTGGACCAGAGCCAGCCAATGACCCTGTGTTGCAAACACAGAACATGGAGATGGAGCAGGAACAGAGTACGGCACCTCCTGTAGCAGATCCCCAAAATGGTATGTGAATGGGACAAATTAGTTCTAAGATACCCAACTAACAGACTATGCTACAGAGACACCTTCCATCGACGTCCAGATTAATACTGTGACAACATTGTGCGAAGCAGCTATGCAACACGTACCTCAAGAAAATGATATGATGTACGTTGTGTCTCACCGTTGGCTTCAACGTGTACAGGACCGTGGTTCGGAGGCTAGACAGAAGAGCAAAGTTGAGCCAGAAGGCGAAGTAGGGCCGATCGACAATTCAGATATTATCCAAGATATCGTAACGGACTCCGATGGGAAGGAATTTGTTCGACTTAAGCATGGTTTAGGGCTGGAATCGTTTGCCTTTTTCCCTGAAGAGGCATGGAATCTCGTCGTCTCATGGTATACGCTCATGCCCGGCGCTCAACCGATTCAACGCATTGCCCATAACACAAACCCTGATAAGAATGGCTTGCCAAATACGCAATATGAAATACACCCCCCGGTATTCACCATACACCGCTTGTATTCAGATAACAATCCGATTTTAGTCCCGCAAAAGCTCAAGGTCTCAAATCCACCACCACTCACATATGTTCTAAGTAGGTCTACAAGATACTACGACTTCTTGAAGAAAATTAAGGAGCAATCACAGATAGATCTTTCGAAGAAAGTGCGTGTTTGGCGAGTTCCAAGGCTGTTGCCTGCTGCAGAACCGGTAGCCCCCACAGCAAACACTGTGACGCCTCCTTCATCACGGCCTAGCTCACCAGCGCCAAATCCAACTTCTCAATCTCGTGAACCACAGGACTCATGGAAGCATCTTCTGCTCCCAGTTTCGACTTTCTTGGAGCTCGAGAAGGGCAGCAGAAGGGAACTTGTCAACGAGGAACGCGGTGATATCACCCTGCAGAAGAATTACAATGGTTCAAGTGATCTGTCGATGACCTCCCTCGGAGACAGCCAACATATTGTCCTAGATGAGGCTGTAGATGGCAATAGCTATGTGTCCAACTATACCTCCAAGAGCGGGAAATCCACCGCAGCTCTTACCAGGACTGGAATGTCTCAAAGCCAGCCAAACAGCGGCAGAAATAGCCCCGCTCCCTCAGGTCCAATGACCCGTGGCCGTACACAAAAACCTGGAAAAGTGCTCGGGACAGTTGGTTTGAGTAATCTTGGAAACACTTGTTACATGAATTCTGCACTCCAGTGCGTTCGTAGCGTGGAAGAATTAACCAAGTACTTCTTGTCTGGTGCGGCTGCTAACGAGCTCAACTTTGAGAATCCTTTGGGAAATAACGGTCAAGTCGCGGAGGCTTACGCACGATTATTGGCTGAAATCTATAAGGAGCCAGTCCCAACATCCGTTACCCCCCGGAACTTCAAGAATGTCATTGGTAAATACGCGCCATCGTTCTCTGGTTATGGGCAACAAGATTCACAAGAATTCCTCGGGTTTCTACTAGACGGACTTCAAGAGGATCTGAGCCGAGTGAAAAAGAAGCCCTACATCGAAAAACCGGATTCGACCGATGAGATGGTCAACAATCCTGACGCTATTCGAGAAATGGCCGCCAAGGTCTGGGATATCACCAAGAAGCGAGATGATTCAGTAATCGCGGATCTTTTTACTGGCATGTACAAGTCAACCCTCGTTTGCCCTGTCTGCTCCAAGGTTAGCATCACTTTCGATCCTTTCAACAATCTCACCCTGCAATTGCCTATTGAGAATGCTTGGCGCCACACCGTCTTATACTTCCCTCTGAATGAAAGACCACACAAGATTCACGTCGACATGGACAAACAAGGTAGCATCTTAGCACTGAAGCAATTTGTCAGCAAACGAGTAGATATTCCAGTTGAGAGATTGTTCGTTGCGGAAGAATTCAAAGGCAAATTTTACAAGATACATGACGACAACGTTGTCGCCTCCGAAGAAATTCAAAACAACGACGTTTGCGTTATCTACGAACTGGAAGCTAAGCCAACCAACTGGCCTCCTGTTTTCAAGCCGAAGAAGAAGTCGATGGTGCTCTCTTACGGCCACAATGACTCGGATGAGGAAGATGCACTCGGCTGGCAAGATCCTGCAGCGGAGAAGATGCTTGTTCCCGTCTTTCACCGTAAACCAAACCCGGAAAGAGCGAAATGGAGGAAACCTTGGCTTCTTTCAGACTTTCCCCATTTCATCATGGTTACCCCTGAAGAGGTAAGAGCCTATGATCTTATCATCATTTTGCTATGCTGAACTTTATTTAGGCTAGAAGCGAAGATGTGATTAAGCGCAAGATTCTCGAGAAAGTCGCCACATTCAGTTCCCATTCACTCTTCCATAGTGATGATGAAGCCAGTGACAGCCTCGCAGACAGTATTGATCCAGATATCGTCCTTACCACAGGTTCCGATGCCGACTCTTCTGGTGACAGTAAAGTCGTGGCAACTTCGATTGATGGCGAGGATGGGCTCGTAGATGTGACCATGAAGGGGACCAGTGGAGTTCCTGATTCAAAAGAAAATAGCGTCAAATCTACAAAGCCAGTCGAGAAAGAGAAGTCCTTGTATAAAGGCCCCAGCAACTTGCAATGTACAACAACCCGCTGACTTGATTTTAGGTTTCCCCTCAAGAGGTTCAACAACCGCCGACCAAAATTCCTTGCTCCAGGATCATTCCTCGAGCCAGAACTCCAAAATCTGTTCACCCTCGGGTATTTCTCAACCCCAAATGAGCCAATTCCAACTGGCTGGAACCCGGTTGATGAAGACAAGACATACCCTACGCTTTCGTCTAGAACGCCGGAGCCTCGTGACATGCGCGACGGCTCTTCGGACAGCTTTGGAGACGGTCACACAGGATCGGACAGCGATGAAGCTGATAGCTTTCACCGTGGTGGCAGTGGTTTTGCGGAACAAACGCGGATGAATGATGAATCAAGCGAAGAGGATGAACTTGCAGCCGCACCTACAGTACCCAGAGTGAGTGAATTTTTCTCTAGTTCTGCACACTTTTATACCTTTTTTTATTGGGATTAATTGCAGCACTATGTGCTTCGAATGTCTTTGTGAGCATCCTTCTGACTGGAGACTAGGCTCTTCCCGTCCGACCAGCAGCACCAAAATATGGGGCTAGAGTAGGTCCCAAGAAGCGTCGCCCCCGTAACATCAAGACTTACTCAAAAAAAGGGCAATCAGCCACGGAAGTTCCACGAGCTCAGTGCTGCTTTTGAGCAGGATACCCCAGATGAGGGTCCTCTTATACGTCTCGGTGAAGGCATCGTCGTTGATTGGGACGAAAACGCTTATACACAAATATACGACGGCGACAAACGGGAAGACGATGACCGAGGCTGTAATTTGGTTAGGGACATGCCTCCTCTTGAGGACCCAATCCTTGAAACAAAGCGAAAAACTCGTGAACAGCGACGGAGGAACGGTATTACTCTTGATGATTGTCTGAATGAATTCGGCAAGGAGGAGATTCTCTCGGAAGCGGACACCTGGTATTGCCCTCGTTGTAAGGAACACCGAAGAGCGAGCAAAAAGTTCGAACTTTGGAAAACTCCAGATGTTCTGGTCATGCACCTGAAGCGGTTCAGCTCGAGTGGATGGCGACGAGACAAGCTCGACGTTATGGTAGACTTCCCGATAGAAGGCCTCGATCTAAGTTCACGCGTGGTTGAGACACAAGAAGGCAAGGAAGAAATCTATGACTTGTTTGCTGTTGACGATCATTGGGGTGGTCTTGGCGGCGGACATTACACTGCATTCGCCAAGAATTACACCGATGGCGAGTGGTATGAATACAATGGTGAGTTATTAGAATATGTCTTCGAGAGCCAGCGCTAATGATTATCAGACTCGTCTGTCTCTAAGACGAAGGATCCCTCACGCGTTGTTACTCAGAGTGCCTATCTACTGTTCTATCGACGACGATCTGAGGTCCCGCTTGGTGGGACCAGAATCCAACAGATTGTTCAAGACTTTGACAACCCCCCTGAATCCGGAGAAGATGATATCACCGAGTCGGGGGAAGAACAAGGCCCCGTCGGAAGTACCTTTCGTGGGTCGTCGGGGCCCTTGACAGGAGTAGGAGCAACTCACCATCGACCAAATCCTGGTTCGGCTAGCACGGATAGTATGACAGTCAATCCGTCGGCGCTTGAGAACTTGCCTGCATATGAAGCCCACGAAAAGAACGACGAGGACGCCGCCCCACTACTCGTCAGCGATGCTGTTATGAACGACGGCTTGCAAGACAGCATTGAGGACGAGGATGAAGGTGTTGACATGGGGGATACGGGGTTCAATTACACCAACATTGGACCATACGACCATCTAGGTTCAGACTTGCATTCAGAATTACCAGCCAGTGGTCTCGGCCAAGCATGGAACTTCGGCAATTTGCCAGGCAACTCTCGTGGTGGCCAAATAGTCTCTGGTACCGGTTCCGATATTGACGATGCTGCGAGCGACGTCGTGCAAAATAATTCCTCGGCAAGTGCGGACTCGATACAGGGGCGCCTGGACGACTTCAGTAGCGCGATTCCAGATGAAGACTATGTAGATCAAAGCCCGGTTCCTGATCTTGACGAAGCTGCCCAGTTGGGCGCTATCGGCTTACACAGGGAGTTGCTGGTACACCATGCGAAGAACGACTTTTCACCAACAAATTTTGATTTCAGGGCTGATGAAACCGACGAAGTCGAAGCACCGGCCACGGAAATCCATGTCGAGGAGGGAGAGGGTTTGGAACCAGCATCGAAGACGGGCTGAGTATTGGACGTATGTTTAGACACCGTACGAATATCATGATTTTGATGTCGGGGGGAGCTGAGGAGTTGGTTGATTGATGTTGGGGCTGAGAGTTGGGATGGCTTGACGCTTGAGTTTTTTGGCGCAACCATACAAAATAGCGAACTGTGCACAATCTATGAATTCTGAAGAGTTGAATTCATGGTTCATGCATATATACGCTTGATGCAATAGCGCATCGCAGTGAGAAATACTGCACCTCACAAGAGAATCATCTTTTTATGAAGGGATTGTCCCAATTGAATATGTTATGACTTGACTTTAGAGCTACTATATTGCTTGGACTTCGTTTTTCATATTTGGGCTTTAGAGAGGCTCTGTTCTGGACAAGTGTCTCATCGTTTTTGCTGTTTATCTGGTCAAGCAGCTGGGTCCAAGTACATGTATATGCAGCAC
The DNA here is from genome assembly GCA_007821545.1 of Lachnellula subtilissima. Taxonomy (NCBI): domain Eukaryota; kingdom Fungi; phylum Ascomycota; class Leotiomycetes; order Helotiales; family Lachnaceae; genus Lachnellula; species Lachnellula subtilissima. The sequence continues at coordinate 36,639 of QGMJ01000241.1, forward strand.
TGCCCTCACAGATTGTTATCAGACCGCAATGTTGTACCGCCACGTACCTTTCATAATACGAATCAATGCATTTTCATTACACTGTACTCGTAGTGTTTGAGCAGATAAAAATTTCAAATGGATCTCATGCGCCGAGTAGAGCGGAATTCGATATGTTTTTGTCATGTTTTCAGTATTGTGCGATATGTAACCTTCGCCTGACTGCGATTGAGATTGCTGTTATAGGTTGCTTTCGTGATACTTTAAATTTTTTTGACCTGAGTGATATTCTTCGTTGATGGAAATCAAAAATGCCCTCGCAGTCGAACGAATCTACCCCTCCCCTGCTACAGTATGCCAAAGACCAGACAGACAGAACAGAATCATCCTCCAACCACTGACGGACGCTTCATGAGCTTCTCCATCTCCGCAAGTGTGTCGTCTCATCGATCAATATACCCTCGCGTTGTTCACGTGCGTGCTCGAGGTCGGGCTGAGTATATGAAAGTGGCCATACGAAGTTATAAGTTATAAGATATCTCGAAGGAGAAATATGGTTGGCCGTCTTATTGATGGCTACCCCTCCTTATGAAGATATTGCCTTCCAATGTGTCAAAAATAGCGAGGTTATAGCACGAACAAGGATCGTGGATTTCTAAATAGTTTTGGCAAGGCTGTGTGACATACCTTCCCGCCTCCGCCAAGCCCAGGCCTACCTGTGTACCCTCAGCGGTTTCTACGTTCTGGGAAACGAACTTTCCCTCCATGAGATTGGCTAATACTCCGAATGACTATACATAGTAATGACCGATGCTCACCTTGAAGTTTTCAAGATGGAAGCCACTGACTTGCATTGGACGTTCTGAGTTTTACGCTAACTTCGTATTGCTTCAACGATGCGTGCATCAAGGCAATCACTAGGCTGCAGACAATGTTAATGTTTCTCTATTTGCTTGTTGGACAAACTGAGATGTCGGTGCGAAAGACTCATGGAATGACAATATTCACTGCCTCAGTGGATACTGCTGGTAATACCTCGTCCATGCAGCAAATTCATCGATATGTAAATCGTGCGCGACTCGCAAACTCGTAGCAGATTTGGGGAAATACAACTAGCAGTGTCTTGCTTGCAAGCAAGCCCTGAGGAGAGCATGCAAAACCAGTCATACTTCAATCTTTCCTAAAGCACTTACTTATAGCCTGCACTTGCTAAATTATACCCTCAAAGTCTCGAGACAATTCAGAACATCTATCTGTTCGTCCAGTTCCCCAGCCACGCCAGAATAGCTCCTTTCGAAGATGTCCGTTGCTCATCAAGATCCTACTGGCGCAACCGGGTCCACTACGGAAGCGCCAGCTTCTTCTTACGACTGTGCAAAGGAATATGCCGAGAGTCTCTGGGATGAGGCATACGGTAACCAGAAGCTCAACGTGTTTTGTTCGGTAAACCATTTCATAGATTCACGATTGGAGAAGAAGAAGCGCGCGGGATGGGTCTTCCGAAAAACTATGAATATGTGGGCTACGCATGTTGAAAATGAGTCTAGAGACTGGGGGCCAATTTTAAGTGTGGGTTGTCATGCACTAGTGGAAGAGCCCGTTGACGGCTGACAGGCAGTAGAACTCCTCCCGGGATCGAGTGATAAAATAAACAGCCTACATGAGATCGCGAGCGGCAAAAGGCCTCGAGGTCTATACCCCCAGATTTACTATTGATCCAACGCAGCCGCAAGCTCGCTTGAACCTGCAAAGACGCTACGACGTAGGGCGGGAAGCATACTTCTTGAGTAGCAGCAACGCAACTCTTGAAAAGGTGAAACCGTACTGCTACCAGGCACATCGACGCTACGACAAAGGACTCCCTGAGCTCCCCGCTGAATTCTCCTACCTCCAGGAGCTCCAAGATGTCAAAGCGGCAGTGTTCGTGGGCCAAGGTCTTCCAGCTAGGGTGCTGCAAAAGGTGGCCGATTTAGCAGGTGTGCAGGTCAACGGTCTCCCTGAAGATGAAGAGTTCTTAGCGTTCGGTAGGGATTTCGCCTGTTATAAGAAGATCGAGGAGGTTTTCAGCGAATAATGGAAGAAGCTTTCTGTTGCAGACGCTCCAGACGTGACAGCCGCACACTCATCTCAATATCCTCTGAATCCTTATGACTACCACAGGCCGGCGGATCAGCAGACCAATGACGATCAGCAGGTTATGTCAGATTTTCTCCCTTTAATATGACAATGACGAGGAAAACCCAACCTGCAATCGTCAGGACTACTGGGAAGTTTGGAAAGCACCTGTTTTTTCAAAACCGCTTAACGTTGGACGTATGGTATGGACAAGTGCCAACTTCAGATTGATTGCTTCTGAGAAGAAATTAGAATGTGCATTCCGAGCGACGAAATAGGGAATGAAGAAATAGATGATATCTCCAATGCAGCATGAAAGAGCCTTGACTTTAAATCTTCCAGGTACTGTACAAGTAAAACTCAACCCGCCAGATAATTTACACACATGAATCATCGCCAAGCACGTCCAGCGTTTTTACCTTCCTATCCTTCCACAAAATTGACGACTAGAGTAGAAGGCAGGTCTTATTTCTATGGAAGGATAGGAGTGGAAAGTCGAAGATATAAGATATACTTCTAGAGAGCTGTAGAAGTAAGGCTAGAAAGCTTCTAATAGAGTAAAAAAACGCTAGATAGGAGAGTAAAAGTGGAGTGGAAGGATAGAAACTAAAAAACGCTAAATAAGGTAACTAGATAAAAACAGAGGTAATAATCTTAATTAAAGTTAAAATAGTAACAATTCGCACGCCTTTTCTGCCTCTACTGCCTTATCCCTACTAGTTAACTTCAATATTCCTAAATTTAACCTAGTGGAGAGTTGGCAGGCTAACTCCCTGCTAGTTTCTAAAAAATTCTAGCATGCTCTCCACTACAATTCAAGCCTGGAAGGATAAGAAGGATAGATGAAGATATATTACTAGAGTGGAGGGATGTGGATAGCTCTCCACCTTCCTATCCAAGTTGGAAGGATAGGAAGTCTTATTCGCTGAGCACGTCCAAGAGGACTTCTTAAACACAACTCTTCTATTCCCTCTTCCCCATTTCCCTATCTACCTATCTATATATACCGCCCCATTTTTTGTTTTCTTTTC
>QGMJ01000242.1:0-39527 GCA_007821545.1 Lachnellula subtilissima
CCAACCACTCCGTCATATCGTCTCTGCATCCTATCTCTATCCCTTCAAAGGAATCTACTTCTTCCTCACCCACCGCGATTTCTACCCACTCTTCAGCCGCCGTCTCATCCCCCTAACCATAACCTCGATCGTCGTCCTAGGCCTCCTCTTCACCTTCACATATCTCCCACAAGCCGCTTTTCTGTTGATATTCCACGGCCCTACCGCCTGGGTCAATGCCGCGTTCTTGGTGCTCGGCGAGGCGCAGGTGGTGATTGCGTTGCTGTTCGAGGCCTTCTTAGTTGATGAGACGTTGGTGGATGTTTTTGATGTTCGTTTTCTTTCTTATCCTCCCATTCTAATCCCTCGCAAGTCCAAGTCCAGTGCCAAGTCCAACTTCATGTTCACATTTACCCAGGGTAGATATGCTAACAATATCTCTGTAAACAGGCAACACTGATCCACAACCACCTCACCCACCTCATATCGCCCACCCGCATCCTCCACCTAGACACAACCCCGCTATCCCCACCCCGCAGCCCCGTGCAATCCCTCGGCCCCCCTACAACCTCATGCATATACTCCCCATTTTCCCTAACCCTCCTCCTCCAATTCATCATCCTCCTCCCCCTAAATCTCATCCCCATCATCGGGACCCCCGCCTTCCTCATCCTCACAGGCGCCAAAGCCGGTCCCCTACACCACTACCGGTATTTCAAGCTTCTGGGATTGAATAAGAAGGAGCGGAAGGCGGAGATTCGGCGCAGGAGGTTGCGGTATACTTGGTTTGGGAGTGTGGCGTTGGTCTTGCAGTTGGTGCCGGTGCTGTCTATGTTTTTTCTGCTTACGACGGCCTGTGGGTCTGCGCTTTGGGTTGTGGATTTGGAGGGGAGGAGGAGGGAGAGCGAGAGGATGGGTGGGGAAGTGCGAGTAGGGGACCACCCGGACGAAATTGGGGATGAAGAGGTGCCACCACCGCCTTATACCGATGATCCTGTTTAGATGGATGGCCTGTGAGAATTAATGTGCTTTTAACCCTTAGATCTCGAGTCGTATGAGACTTTAGCGATAAAATATAGATATTATAATTACTGTTATATCTTCAAACTTCCTATTTCCCTATAGTATAGCTAGCTATGATTTCCTTATACTCTTAAGAAAATCTCCATATTTTCATACCAGTAATTTATGTAGTATGATTTAGATAGTAAACTAGAAGAGTAAGTCTTGATCGCATCGTTTCGCGGGGAAATGGTGTCACATGCATTACTCCCCCTATCCTGGCCATCCAGAATTGTCCAGGCAAGAGAATAGATGGCTGAAACTTGTCTCATTTATTATATGATACCAATATTCGTTCAAACGTCCAAGTTATATTATATACAGATATACACAATCAATACCTTATTTATTATCTAAGACAACCACGCCCAAAACTTCCCCCACATAGTCGTCGGCTCCTCAATACTCCAAGTCGTCGTTTCATGAATCAAACACCCCGTATCAATATCCGCCTCTACACTTGACACAAATTTCGTCCGCATTACGACTTTATGTCCTACATACGCCACAACAAAAAGAATCACACTGATATACGCCGCGAAAAAAACTCGACGTATTCCAGGGAATGAAACTCTCAAATCCTTGGGTGATGATGATCAACACGTTGAAGAAGAGTCCGTACCAGGCGAAGAACGGCTGCCACATCGACTTGTAAGGCAAGCTGTCGCGAGAAATCTTTCGCACGGCCAGAGCACGCATAAAGGCAATGTGACATCCGTTGATGCAAGCCCAGGTGATGAATCCAGCCACAGCAGTGATGTTCTGCAGCCAGTTAAAGACCGTACCGCCACTATGCGAAAGATTCAGAAACGCGAGGAGTCCGAAAACTGCCGTGAATATTACTGCTACGTACGGGACTCCGTTCTCAGCTGTGCGCCCGAGGATTGCCGGTGCTGCGCCATCGCGTGCGAGAGCAACGAGGATACGACTGCCGGAATAGACGTTGGCGTTTGCTGCAGACAGGACAACGAATAGGAGCACGGCGTTGATGAGACCGGGTAGGACTTTGACACCGGCCAGTTTGGCGGCGATGACGAAGGGGGATGCGGTGGCGTCTGATGCTGCGGAAAGGAGGTCTGGATTGTCATACGGAACCAGGAGGCCGATGAAGAAGATGGAGAAGACGAAGAAGAACAAGATCCTGTAAAAGGTCTTCTTGATAGCAGCAGGGACCGTCTTCCGAGGGTTCTCTGTCTCGCCGGCCGCAATACCAACAAGCTCGGTACCTTGGTAGGAAAAGCCAGCCTGGATCAACACTGCCCAGAAGCCGACGAACTTGGCGAGAGCCTCATTGTCTGTAATGAGGTAGGGAGCGAAGGCGCCAGGGTTACCCCAGGTGTGGAATCCAAGGTAGCCGTGTTGACCAGCTCCAGCATCGATACAAATGGCGAAGATGAGAAAGCCAACGATAGTCACGATCTTGATGCTCGCGAACCAGAACTCGAACTCGCCATAGAAGCTCACGGGGAGAAAGTTGGCGAGGGTAACGGCCACCCAGAATACCCCAATGAAGATGCCAATAGAAAGGTCCTTATTCCAGTACTGAATAATGAGTCCCGTGGCCGTAAGTTCCAAAGCGTACGTCATTGCCCAAGAAAACCAATAAATCCAGCCCATAGAAAACCCCAAACTCGGATCCACGAATCGGGTAGCGTAAGACGTAAAAGCTCCAGCGATGGGAATATACGTCGCCATCTCTCCAAGCGACTGAATGACTGAGTAGACGATAGTCCCCACAAAAATATACGCAATAAGAGCTCCAGCAGGTCCAGCTTTAGAAAGAGCTTCTCCAGACCCAATGAAAAGCCCAGTTCCAATCGTGCCACCTGCAATATATCAGTGACAAACTCAATGCTAGCGTTAAAGGAAGCATACCTATAGCAATCATCTGCAAATGCCTACTCTTGAGCCGTCTCTGCAGCTGAGGAAAGTCCGAAGCGCCCTTCTTCTCAACATCATCCCCCGAATGCCCACTGGCACCACAAGATTGCGTTCCCCCATTAACACTCTTCTCCTCTACCGGCGCGCTGGCAATAACATCATCTGATCCCATTTCAACTCAACAAATAAAGCAAACAACTTAGTAAAAGAAACCAAGGCACTTGACCGAAACACCCCCTAAACGATATTTATAAAACCTCCATAACGAAAAGAAAAAAATTCTTTCTTAGCAAGTCTTACGTTTTGCGCGGATGAATGGTCCCGCACTTGTCAGGTGACGGCCGCTACTAAGAGAAAATTCCGACGAAAAGCGCAAAAATTTCGGCAGGAAAAGCGGCTATTCGAGGCCGGAGCCCACCGGGACCTAGAATATAATTATTTTACTGTGGAGTGTTTTCTCTGCTTATTAAGGGGCGATATCAACATTGATTATTTTATTTTCCTTCTCGGATTGTATCGTTGGAGTTTGAACATTGAAGGTAGAGGGAGGATGGATAGAGCCCAGAGAATCGCTAATCCTCCCGCAGCATCCCTGTAGTGGCGCTGAGCCATGCCTTGTTGCGCAGAGTGAAACGAAGCACGTGTTTGCGCAGTCTTCCATACTATATACTTATACAAGTTCCAGGGGTAATTTAGGGCGCAGTGCAGTGATAACCTAATCAGGCGTCTCCGCCGTCTTTCCCATCCTTATGGCCTGGGGTTGGAGGCTGAAGAAGGGGCAAACGCCCAATTAACTCATATTCCGTTTATTAGGCTCACTCCTTCTGCCACGGATCTTGATTCTGTGATCGCAAGCACTGTCATCTTTCTCATGTTTTGCCGCAATTTGAACCTAGAAATATGCAAGATCACACCAGAAGCGCAGTGTTTATGGTGCTTTCAAGCGTTTTCAGTCGTTATACTTCCGGTCTTAATATCGCTCAAACTTCAGGCAGCTCGATATTATCGCTTCAAAGCCTTACGTCTTCCATCACTCAAACCCCATTATTTCCCAACGAAACATGCGACATCCAACCAAACCTGTTCATTTGTAAGCAATGCGGTGCTGTACGCTTCTGCAATGAAGTTAGTGCTGGATTCTTGACTGCGCCTTAAACAGAGCAGAAATCGTGTCTTTGCGGTAACCATATACTAATGACACTGCAGTTCTATGAAATATTATCAATTACGTTAACTACAACATCTACATACTCTACTCCGTACCTATAAAAACAATCTAAACAATGTAAACAAATTTTCAACTCCCCCTTTATACATAACGCGAATACTCCATACCTCTGACAACAGCCAAGGACTCCCAATTCTCCCGCACTACATTTCAATTTCCCTTCCCAGGCACAGGGATAATCTGAATACTCGCCGCACTAGTCTTTGAGCCTGCCGCGGCTCCCGCATTCGTAACAGTAACTGTGACCGTCGTCGGGACAGGCACAGATACAGTTACAGATACCGACACTGTTTCCGTAACAGTGACCGTCTTCTCCTTGCCACTCTCAGCTGTTGTTGTCTTCGCTGCTGCCGATGTGGCAGGGGCAGTTGTAGCAGGGGCAGTTGTAGCAAGGGCAGTTGTAGCAGGGGCAGTTGTGGCAGGAGGAGTTGTGTCATGGACGGTGACGGATTGCGTGACTGTTATTGGCGCCTGTGGGGTCGGCTCCTGTGTGGTTGCAGCTGGCTTAGGGGTTGCTGAGGCCGAGCTCGCGAACGTGAAGATTACGGTTTGTGTTTGTGTCACGTGGAGAGATGTCGTTGAGGTTAATTCGCTTGAGGCGGGAGTGGTGTTTGATGGAGCTAAGGGGGCCACCGAACTACTTGCTGGAGCGGTACTCTGCGGTGGCCTGCTGGACAGAATGACAGTCGTTTGACTTGCGCCTGGTTGTGTTGTGGATGGGGCGATTGGAGCTGAACTGGAGGCCGCTGAGCTTGTGCTTGGGCTGGATGCTCCTCCTAGTACGCTAGAAGCCACGTCCTTGTTCGCACACCCTACAAATACACCTTTGGTGGAATTCATAGGCATAGCGAAGCACTGGGATCCTGCGTCGCAGGTTTTGACGACAAAACTCCCAGCTGAGTTGCAGTTACCGACACTGCCAGAGATACAGGCGATTTGACCCGCAGTACATGGGGACGAGAAATTTAGGCCAGCGAAGAGAGTGTTATAGGCTTGAGCTTCCGCGAGATTAGAACTGAATAAGGCTGCTGGAACAGTCGATGTTGCGCTTGCGGTGGGTGCTGGGATTACTGTGGGGACTTGGGAGACGCTTTCTGATATGCTGGACACTGATGAGGAGGTTGCTTCTGGACTGCTGGTAAGTGAAGACGGATTAATCGTAATGAGTGTAGTCGGATTCACTGCAGGAGCGGCCGATGCTTGCGACCCTCCGGATGCGGATAAAGAGGCGGTTTGGGTGAGTGATTCGGTCGGATCAGGGATCGGGTCGGTATTAGTAAGTGTAAATCTTGGTATAGACGTAGAAGATAATGTGAGTGAGCTGGCTAGCGGCGATGATGCTTGAACTGAAGCGATAGAAGATGAGGTCGAAATAGGCTGAGACGTTTGTATTATGCTATTTGATGTCGTACTGGAGGCAGTCGGGCTTCCTGGATTTGCAATATTAGGAGACCCAGCACTTGGCGCAGATACAGATATTAAAGTACTAGATTCTGCCGCTTGCGAACTTGGCTGAGACCCTGCGTTGGTAGTGGTGGGGTTCAGGAGTGTGTTTGGATTGCTGAATTCAGGAAGCCCTGATCCGCTTGCAGATTTACTAGCAGATGAAGAGGTTGATAAAATGATTCCCCCTTCTGGAGCACCCCGGTCGCTGGATTGAGAGGGTGTTGGTACCGGGATAGTAGTGTTTTGAAACGGTATTGTGCTTGAGCCAGTGAAACTGGACCTTGAAGGTGTGACAGAGTTCGGGTTGGAGCTGATGCTACTCGAAGAGGGGACCAACTGGCTGTTGGTGCTGCTTATTTTGGGAAGCGCATCAGAAGACGTGGACAATAGTGAGCTACTAGACGAAGACAAGGAAGTCGCTGATATGCTCTGTGTTGCAGAGTTTGAACTTGACTCTCCAGTTCCAGATGGCGAGGAAATTGTTGAGCTGCCTGATACTGCAGTTGCATTTGAGGACAAAGTCAAAGCCGAATTTGTTGCGGTGGATGAATCACTGGCTGTTGAGCTGGGCTGGGGAGTACCACTGGATAACGAACTTGAGCTGCTCGATTGAGACGAGGACGATGAAGCCGAAGCAGAGATCGTCTGAGACTGTGTACTCGTGGATACCGTAGAGCTTGAGCTACCTGACTGGGATGAGGAAGACGAAGCCGAAGTAGAACTCGTTGGTATAGTGGAACTTAAGCCACTTGACAGGGAGGCTGATGAAGCCGAGGTAGTACTTGTCTGAGAATTCGTGCTTGGTGATATCGTAGAGCCTATGCTGCTCGGCTGGGAGCTCGAGGATGTATTCGAAGATATTACGGAGCTCGAGCTCGTCGTGGGATGGTCAGACGACACGGTAATACTTGTAGCCTGCGTTATGCTAGAACTTGAGGTATGAATGGGTACTATTACGATGCTCTCCACCGAGGATGTTTGGGATGCTTCAGCTTGCAGGGTGAGATTCGAAAATGGTGCGCTTCTCGCGAGACTAATAACTTGTCAGCAGATGCACAGCATATTATATCAGAGTTCTTACTATCGGCCATCTCTATCGCGTCGTAGCGGGCCTGCCGCAGTGAAGCCTGCGAATAGAAGGACAACAGGTATTATGTTAAAGGATTTCATGGTCCCTTAGTGTTGTGTTGGACTGTTGAAACGTTGGGATTCGATCGAGGCAGATCCCGTGACCCGCAGGGAAATGGCGCAGCGATCTGAGGCACGAAGGTATGTTTTAAGAAATATGGGCAAATACAACAATTAATGTTTGAATAAATGTTTGAAAGACAGAAAAAGAGAGAATGATGATGATCAAAGAATGAATATGAAAGATCGACGAAGATGTGGAACTGCGAAGAGAAAGACTGAAGAAACTTGAACCTCCCACACTTCGGAGGAAACTGGGACATCTTGTACCAATGCGAGTCTTTGTCCTACACATGAATGGCTGGAGAAGGCCACGAGTGAAAGGCCCAACAATAGCTCTGTGGTATGCCTGGCCCACGATTTCTTTCCACCTTTGTCGCAGCATGGCGCCTCACGAAATGAAACCCAAAGAGCGACCTACTTTGAGCAAAGGTCTAGACTTCTACATCTCAGTAACAAAGAACACGAGATGTTAAGAACCAGTAGATGGCTCTTTGTCTGCGGCAAGTCGAAACGGAGATGCCGGCGGTTAAGGAGGTGTCGTTTGAGGGAAGCGCGTTGAGCTTCGTGAAACACGCTCCGATTGGCTCCCGGCTGTGGACTGAAAAACAAGGCGACGACTTCTGACCACCAGTGAAAGAAGCCTTTCATTGGACGACAACAGAGCTCTTTCATTTCCACATGCCTCCTTCACTTTGAATGTACAGGGCAAGCAGGTGTAGACGCGCGGATGCAGCCAGAAGCGCGGCCTTGACGCTGCAAAGGCGCCCCCACATTGAAGCATTGATCGGATCCTTCCTCAAGTACGAGATCTGGTTGCTTTAAGGCTGCTGTGCTCGAATCTTGCGGGACTCGGATTGCAATGCCGGCGGTAGCTGATTGACTCGATTCGGCTGTCAGAGAAGAAACGCGTTCATGCTCTCTTGGCTGCTGTTTGGGCTGCAGATGATGAAGATATTCGGCATAAAATCATCGAATACTCCACTCCGTACGAAGAATGTCAGCCACAGTGGCGCATCCCAGTCTTTTGTTGCAAGTCGCACCTGACGTGTGTCTAGTTGAGGTATACCCGACCTCATCCCGAAAGCGGGGCGAGAAACTAAATCGCTTTTACTTTGAGACTTTGAGAAAGAAGCTGTCAAAATCCCTTTGATTATTCGAAAATCACAGTAATTAGTACTTCACCCGACCCTGTGATCGACCTACTTCTTCATCCATCTACTGTTTTAAGGGCCACGAAAATGGCCGCATTTGCAAAGACTTCATCTGAGGCACATCCTAAATCTGCAATAACGGGTTGCATGGTATTTCAAATACACCCCATCCTGCATACCTTAAGTAAGACTGCTATGCTTGAAGAGTTCAAACAGCGTGCTCCGAAACACAAAGCTGCAGGTCCAGAGAATTCATCACATAATTGGCCCCCACTCGGCCCCCACATTCTTATCCATCCATTTCGGGCTTATCGACAGTTTTGTTGCATATCGCGATTTTGCGTCGCCCTGAGATCCGAGCTCGTCGAATTTGTGTAAGCGATTGTCCCACCAGCAAGTTTTAAGACTTTAGACTTATATAATCCCACCACACTTTGAATCCATAGTATAAAAACTTATAGCAGGTACATAGATATATAAATAAAGCTTTATTGCTAGCTTAGAATAAATTTATAATGCCTTGTATGGTCAATAATCTATAAAAGGTATTAGTCTGCAACCCTGTTTGAAGTATGGGAGGCTGCAAAATAGGCGTGAAAAGCGACTTTTGAAGCGAAGAAAGAGGAAGATACCATTACTAGACTTGATTTAATTACGTCTAATGCAACTTCATTTGAATCATCCATCTTGGTTGGCGGGGGAAAATCATGTTCTTTTATTCTCAACAGCCACTATATTAGGGATATGGGTTTTCAATAAGTCGGGAAGATATTTTCTACTCCCTATATCTCTATCATGTAACTTGCTTAGTTTGAATTACAATAATCGATAGAATATCAAAGTGCCTCCGCGATGCCCTAGTGAAGTAGATAACTCAAGTAATACTCGTACAAAGAAAGTGTTGATAACCCCTCTACAGAACGATTGCGTCCACCGTCCGCGTATTGGCAGCCCATACCAGTATTAAATGACTGACTAACTTGCTAGATGTTTATAGTTCCGCTGTTAGAACTACATTTGCTTTCCCCGCATAAGTATATTGCCAAATCACAGGTTCATTCTAAGACGATTTTGGTATCTAGGTAGTCTCTAAGCGGGCACGGCTTCATTCGCGGCCCGTGCCGCGTCCAGATATTTCTAAATCCACTACAAGTTTCTGACTCTCCGACAACGCAAGATAATGCTTCTTACTGCTGCTCTTGATATCTATAATTATATATTTATAGTTACCACGCAGCCGGTCCAAGCTATGCTTTGAACCGTAAACAGACTGGGAGCACCCCGTCAGCTTATTATGGCGGTTTTCATCTGCTGCCTCCTCACGATGCATACGATTCCCCACATACCAGTGGTGGACACTGGACAGATCTGTAGGTTCCACGAGGGGAAACCCAAGCTTTTCAAAGCGCCTCTCGTACTCCGTGGTCTCCGTCGTACAGAGCAGTATACCTTATAGAGCGATAGCGTGCTTAGCTACGTTCACAATGACAGTCCATTGCTTACTTCTCCTTCACCAAAATCAATCTCTACATTAATATCAATTGTTATACAAATTCTTCTTGCGACTGTGCTACTATAACTATATTGGGATATTTCCACTCAATCCCTGGATGGACGCTAAGCATTGCATGCTGTCTCTCCATCGAGGGCGAGAACTCGGAAGTCCGTGAGGCTTGCAAACCACCAAATTAAATAATATACCTAGGTATTTCTTGAGTATTTACTCACAGACCAGAAATCCATAAAAAGAAGTCCACTTTCACACTTGTAGGGATTCTCTTCGGTTTCGATGTGTCCACCCTTTTTAGAAGGTGTCGAGGGTATGTAGACAAGGGTAGGCTGCGGAGGTAAAGGATCGTCACCAGGGGTCTCCTGTCCATAAGATACTATACTGATTGGCTGCAGCTTCACCAAAAATAAAACTTCTTTCAGAATCCATATTATAGTTCCCTGATGACAATACGAAGTACTTGCGCCCTTTTACTATATATAAGCTGACTAAAGTGGGTACACAAAAACTCCTCTGCGGCGCTCCCGGTCATCTTATGTACGTATTCAGTATGGATTTTCTGCTTTTAATACTATCATCCTATGGCATTTCTGAGGGGGAACTCTATGTTTACCTAGCCTAGCCTAGTAGCCTTACATCAGCCTCTTCAGAGCCATGATCCTATTAGTTGGCCTTTTCATACCCTCGCAGGACATCTTGCTATGCTTTGCCTAGTATAGGGAGTTTGGTAGCATAAAAAAGCTTCAAAGGTCAATACAAACATGAATAAAAAGTCTATAAAACCCTCTTTCTCCTCTCATTTCCAAAGAAAAAATGCTCAAGGACAACACCATACAACGAAAAGCACTGAACAACCCCTTATTACCACCGCCGACATGGAAGACCCTTCACTTACTGAATGCGAAAGCAATGCCATTCTCCCATCTATCGTTGACCTCCGGGCACGCAGCCATCCCGATCGCCTCTACGGAGCCAGCACGTGGATTGGCGCCGATGACAAGTTGAAGCTGAGACGGATCACTTACCGCAATCTTTCCGACGCAGTCAACTTGTGCTCCCAATGGCTTGAAACCAGATTTGGAAAGTCAGAAGATTATACCACGCTCGCCTACGCTGGTCCTAACGACTATCGGTATCTGATTGTCACTATGGCGGCTGCAAAGACGGGCCACAAGGCTCTTCTGCTGGCGCCCTGGAACTCGAGTCTAGCCCAGATCAAGCTTTTAGATGCGTGCAACTGCAGCATCTTTCTAGCAGCTGAAGATAGTTCGGCGGTGCAGAACGAGGTGACGTCTATCACAGCACAGAGGATGATGGAGGTTCACAAGTTCCCGACCCTAAACTGGTTGCTTGATGAAGGACCAAAAGCGCCTTTCTACCCTTTTCGCAAAACGTTAGAGGAACTGCGAGACCAAGATTATGTGATTATCCACACATCTGGCTCAACCGGCCACCCATCGCCGATGTTCTATAAGTACGGCGCTATAGCCGCGCTTAAGCATCTTTCCGCGCCTGAAAAGTTTACACCAGGAGCGCCCGCGGGCAATATCGCAGAAGTCTGGAGCAACAAATGCCATTGGATGGCCCTTCCTCCCTGCCACATGGGCGGCGTTCTCGGCTTGGGCGCTTTCAACATTTACTGGAATATGCCCATGATTCTCTCTCCTGGCGATCGTCCCATCACTCCCGACATAGCAGCCCAGATCTTCGCGCAGGACATCTGCGAGGCTGCATTTATGCCACCCGCCTACCTGCACTCCCTGAGCCGCAGGCCCGAACACCTCGAAGCAATCCGCAAGCTCAAACACGTTCTATGGGTCGGCGCGCCTTGGACATCGTTCGAAACAGCAAATGCATTCCAAGCACGGGTGGAAATCCAAGCTGCCTATGGTTCCTCCGAAGCCGGGCCGTTTGTCCTCATTGTAGAGGAGCAGGACGACTACGCCTGGAAGCACTTCCATCCTATAATGGGAGCCAGTTTCCAGCACGCTTCCAAGGATCTGTACGAGCTGGTTTTGGAAAAACAGCCAGAAATCCAGGAGGCGCAATTTGTGTTCCAGAACTTTCCGCATTTAACGGAATATCGAACTAAAGATCTGTTTTCCAAGCATCCAACACGCGACGATCTGTGGCGCTTCCGTGGTAGAACAGATGATATTATAGTCTTGAGCAATGGACGCCTTATTGAACCTGCCCTGATGGAGTCGAGCGTGGCGGCACATGCAAATGTCAGGGCTGCGCTTCTTTGCAGTGATGGCAAGAGCAAAGTAGGCTTGCTTGTTGAGGCTGTAGTGCCACCGACTAGCACAGAGGAGAGTGCAGCCCTGGTGGAAGAAATTTGGCCGGTTGTGGTGAGCTCTAATGCGGTTATGAATGTTTTTGGGAGAGTTGACAAGGCGTTGATTTTGTTTGCAACAAAGGACAAACCGTTTTCACGGGCCGGTAAAGGGTCGGTACTAGGACCTTTGACCTTGAAAGCGTACGATCAGGAAATGAAAGATTTGTTTCGGGCGGCGGAAGAGGATTCATAGAAGCTTAGATTATATACCAATCAAACTAAGTAGAATCCCATTTATGTTTACCCACTTTTTTAAATCGGCAAAACCAGCATCAATATCAGCAGGTGTTGGTGTCGATACCGCGAACTGTCTTGAACTTCGAGATCAAGGGGGATAAGGACCCTACTGCAGTGGTGCAAAGTGAACGTATGACCGTTGAAACCACACATTGTGCAGTTACATTATACCAATAGCAAGTCTTAGATTTCCATTTTGGACTTGGCAAGTTTAATTGTTTAAAGTTGGAACTCCCAAATCACAATGCCTCTAATTATATAAGAGCTTAGACTTCTAGCTGATAAGATCTAGGTAGATACACGAAGTAAATTATATGCTATTAATAAGTCGGACTAGAAATGACTGGTGATTGCACTGACGATTAAGATATTCTTCTAGAATTTGCCGTAATCAATCTGGATTCTTCGAAGTCTCTTTGCTGGACTTGAGAAGCCTCTGTTTATCATGACTCATACCCGTTGCGGTGACAGCGCTTAATCTGCGAAGTTATAGCGAAAATCCTTGTTAAACATATTTCGCTGAGATTGCATGCTTATCTAGTATATGTTCCATGCCTATATTGATAAGACCACCAAATGCGTCTTGGAAACTCATAAATTTAGTAAGGTCCAAAACACGCTACAGCTGTGTATTATATAGATAGTAAGTGACGAGACATTGTAGGCTGAAAGCTTTGCAAAGTTGGATCGGAAAACAGGCGAGGGCGATATTGTCGACCGCGACTAGGCTAATAGATGAAACACACAAGTGAATCAGTGAACAGGGAATTTGACAGAGCTTGATTCTTGACAGGAAAGAAAGGTTGCAGAGGTCAAGATTGTATGCCTTGCACTTTCAGGGCAGCTAAGAGATTTTAGAAGAAAGGTTTAAATGATAGCAGATGTTTCTAAGACTAGCTAGAAGCCACAGCCAGGAGAAGCGCAATGGGTTCCTTTTTTTGAACTTGATAGGAAATCCATCCCACTAGTACTATATATCCCAACTCTTTACTGTGTTTTATACACAATACCGACGCGACACGTCGACTTCCCCCACGCATTCACTGTCGGAAGAAATGTATAAATAAGCCAAGGGTCGGAATATGTCTAAAAACGAGAACATTGTATTCATCTACAATCCGGATGTATGGTCTGCTGTTTGGTATTCGCTTTCTTTTTAGAAATTACAAACGTACCCCAGAAAATCGCAGAGACTATATAAGCTAGAAGTGATATGTAGGAATTCAAGTCTTGCACTTAATGCAATGGACGTGAAATAGATATGACAGCTGAAGGGCACTCGACAGCAACTTTGCAAGGTGCGACAAAAGCCCGAGTTCAGTTAATGTCCACTCTCGTGTAATACGCAAAGCAATACAAGGTATGCAGCAAGTCTCGGCTTCTTTATCACTATAGACAAGCGCTTAAAGGGTGTTAAATCGTGTGAGTTACGGATTAAGTGTTGACGCGTTTAGGCGTGAAATGATACACATGTTTTAAACTGACCCACCTCATACTTATAAGAATTCCACTAACCAATGTCAGCTACTGGCAAACGTAGTTCTGGAGTCGAGATGGCAAAATATAGGGCAGTAGACCAGCCGTCTTGGCACACCTATCAGAGAAGGCGGGTTTGGGATAGTGAACGCAAATCCGAATCAATGATGTATTGGTTATTAAGTATGATAAGTTGGAGGATTGAACACTGGAAGCTCGTGATTTGATGAATAGAATTGAAGGATGATAGCGTGACTTGACGAAATTTTTTGGGAAATAGGAAGGCTTAGAGATCTAGACGTAAAAGTCTAGGATTCTAAAGAAGAAAAATCAAACAAAAAAAGGTCCTTTCGCCGCTCGATTTGGCTGACGCCACCAATAAAGCCCATTAACTGAACACTCGTGGGTCAGCCGGTATATTTACCTTATACGATCCACTTGATCGCCGCAAAACGAATGCGTGGGACCGTCCCAAGCGTGGGTGGACCACACAGATGACAGCTATTATCTGCATATGTGAGACTAGGGCTGACCTGCAGAGGAAAACATGGGATTATCCATAATCAAATACTCCTTTTGTGAACTCCTGGAGGCACCTTGATTTAGCAACCAGTGATTTTTGATGTGATCAGAATGAATAGAGCATTCCAGTCTTGAATCGTGAGGATTATTCAAGCTCAGGCTTGAGATACTGAGGCGGCAGTTCACAAATACGTGTTGGAGTTTAAGTTGGAGAACCCTTCAACTCTCGTGAGTAACCTCTTGACATTTCTGGATGTGAAAACCAACTAAAGCTTCAGGTAGCGCCACAGGGCCGTGGTTAGAGGAGAAGCCGTCTTTGGCGGAGACTAAGCACTTGGGGTTGTGTCAGTTGGGAAGACTACCTGTGTACTAACTTGGCGGAGTATCACGAGTTATAGACAGATCTGGATAGGTCTGGAGCTACATGTGTTAATGGTGTGAAGTGTGGCCACTGTGAGACTACGGATTGGGCACACGGATTGCGGCTTAACGTTGCGTTGTATTTGTTCTTGTCTTCGATAGTGGCTCTTGATAGCTTTGTGGTTATATCTTGAACCAGCTGCCCATATGGTGGTTGAGATTTATCGGAGTACTAAATGTGGCGTCGTATTTTTGGCGAGGTTCAGTCTAGGCCCCACGCCCACGCCGCCAACCAACCCTTCTTAGCCGGCCGCCTCTCTCCCGCTAAAATGGCCCGAGCTCAGGGGCTTCTCCAGCGAATGCTTAGTCTCCACCCGCCCACGTTCTGGTTTTTGTGCCTCTGATTGGCTGTTACCAACGACATCATTCTTTTTGGAGTTTCCCGTCCAAGATTCGTATGCTTTTCTGCGACGTTCAAAGGTCTGCTTGAAAGCAATGAGCTGCTGTACAGTATGCAAGGGCATATGGGGGGTATCTAATCTTAGCAGTTGTCGCGTACCGTTTTGTGTATCGTGAGAATGGGTATGATTTTACCAAACGGATGATTGCATTGTGTAGCAATGCTACGGAGTATTTTGGCAACCGCTGAATATCAGAATGGAAAGGAATACTCCCCCGAATTCAAGTCCGAAGTCACTCGGGACCACGTTGTTAGATCGTTTGGCTCCTGGACGTTTTATATCGCTCCCGTCGAGACATTGAAACGCCTCTTATCGAGGACCAGCTAGGATTTGAACGCTCCATCCAGCTCTTTCGACCGATTTGGGCCTGTAGCCGACCCACTGGGCCTAATATTCTAGAAGGCTTCCTCTTTAGGATGTATCCAAGCTATTGCATTACAGTTCTCACACGTGTGGTTATATTTGATCGACTGGTCCACTAGTGTTTACCTAATGGGCACCAACTTAGGATTATTCCCAAGAAACAGAGCCTGTAAAAGTCCCTTTTTCGGAGATGTCCCACGGTCCATCACCCCGAGAGGCGGGTTGGCGTGCTACCCCTGCAGAATTCGAGATGTCAGTCATGTAAGTAAATGTTGTCCCTGTCGTGGTTCGGATCGTGCCCGGATGGAGAACTTTGATTGGCTGCACCACAAGGTTTTTCCATATCCTTAACTGAGTCTTGGAACGCCTCAAGCCTAGAAACTAATATAGGCCTTTAGTTTCATATCCACTTCTATCAACTACCTACCTCTATGATCTCAGATTCTCTGATCATCAAACCGCACTTCGTACGATTAAATGCACACGAGTCTACAAGTCATCACGCTAGTTGATTATTGACTTGCATTTTGGTGGCTTAAAAAGGGCATATCAACATCAACGGCCCAAGAAGTGCCTATCATCCGAGATCCTTGCCTGCAACTTTAATCTTCCCGTCTCGGTGTCGCCAAGGGTGCTTCTCGCCAAATCTTCCGCTCGTCCAATTGTCGTCGTGGCTGGTTGTAGCTTCCTATTATTCGACTTCAGCCGTCCCTAAGTGTAGCGCCACGCCCAGACGCGCTCTGAGAGAGATTATCGCATCCTTGCCCCTGGCCGCAGCGTAGCTTCTAGCGTTCCATCACAGATTGACCTGCATCCTCCCTCGAGGCAATATAAGTCCTTCTGCGGCCCCCTCGATTCTTGGTCCTGGATCTTCACTCTAGTCAAGCCTACGACAACACACCGTCGTCGAGAAGTTAACTAATCTTTGTTTGTCCATTTGTTATTGAGACAAGCTCGATACAATGGCTACTGTCACTGCCACTGCCACGGCCAATAAGACCTCTGGAGGCAACAACGCCTTCCACAACTTCAACAATGACTTCGCCCACATCCAAGATCCTAATGAGCGACGAAGACTTGCTCTGGCCGAGGTCGACAAGGCTCCCTTTGGATGGTACCACGTTCGGGCTTGTGTGGTCGCTGGTATAGGTTTCTTCACTGATTCCTACGATGTAAGCTACAATTCACAGCTCGATATTAGAGTCTCATCTCACATTGATTAGATCTTTGCCATTAACTTGGTTACCGCTATGTTGGGTGTCGTGTTCTTCAACAATAAGAAGTCCAAGGGGAGCATTCCTGTAAGCTCAGATACCGCCATCAAGGTCGCTACATCTGGTGGAACTGTTCTCGGTCAATTGGGATTCGGATACTTAGCCGATGTTGTCGGTCGCAAGCGCATGTACGGACTCGAGTTGATCATTATTATCTTTGCGACTCTCGCTCAAGCTCTCTCTTCCCCATCGCCAGCTATCTCGATTACGGGTCTCATTATTTTCTGGCGTGTGATTATGGTAAAGTCACTCCACCGAGCTGAAGAACACTGCTAATTGAACAGGGTATCGGAATTGGAGGTGACTACCCATTGTCCTCCGTCATTACCTCTGAGTTTGCTACCACCAAATGGAGAGGAGCCATGATGAATGCAGTGTTCGCCATGCAGGGTATTGGTCAATTCACTGCCGCAATCATTGCGTTGATTGTCACTTCTGGATTCAAGGAGTCCCTTGAGACAGGTAAGAAGATCGGAAAGGTTGGAGCAGCCACCAACTGCACTGGTGTCTGCCAATTGGCTGTCGACAAGATGTGGCGTGTTATTATCGGGTTCGGTGCTGTTCCCGGCTGTATCGCTCTCTACTACCGTCTCACCATCCCAGAAACCCCTCGTTACACTTTCGATGTCGCACGCGACGTTGAAAAGGCAGGAGAAGATGTCCAGGCATACATAAAGGGCAGACCTGAAGGCCATCCAGATGAGATCCGCCGTGTTACCACCATTGCTCAATCATCCCAGGCTCTCGAGATCCCTAAGGCATCATTCAAGGATTTCATCCACCACTACGGTCAATGGAAGAACGGAAAGATTCTCCTCGGTACAGCTGGTTCATGGTTTTTCCTCGATGTTGCTTACTACGGCCTCAGTCTTAACAATTCCATTATCCTCACTGCTATCGGATGGTCTGGTGGTAACAACATGCACGAAATATTCTACAAGACCGCTGTCGGTAACTTGATCCTCGTCTGCGCTGGTGCTATTCCCGGTTATTGGGTTTCAGTCGCTACCATCGATACTCTTGGCCGCAAACCAATCCAAATAATGGGCTTCACTATCCTGACCATTCTTTTCATCGTGATCGGATTTGCCTACAACCATCTTTCCGGGCATGCCCTTCTCGCCCTTTACGTCCTCGCACAATTCTTCTTCAACTTTGGACCCAACTCCACAACATTTGTTGTGCCTGGCGAGTGCTTCCCAACGCGATACCGTTCGACTTCTCACGGGTTCTCCGCTGCCTCTGGAAAAGTCGGCGCCATCATCGCTCAGTGTGTGTTTGGTCCTCTCCGAACCCGTGGCGCCGCACCTGGTGCTACCGGCAAAGCTGCCTCTCCTTGGTTGAACCACGTCATGGAGATCTTCGCTCTCTTTATGTTGTGTGGTGTGTTTACATCGTTCTTGATACCGGAGACCAAGCGCAAGACTCTTGAGGAATTGGCTGGTGAAGTTCCAGGGTAAGATTTGATTCCCCACTTCCTTACCGTTCAAATAAAAACAAGCCTAACTTTTCGCTCGCAGAACACCCAACTATGACCCCGTCAATGGTGGTCAGCGTAAGAACTCCCGCGGCGGGTCAGAAGAAGCACCCGAACATCATGCTGGTATCGAGAAGATCGTTTGAATATCATTCATGGCTTGGTCTTTTCGTACACAAATAATTCATGTTACATAAAAGGGACCAACTTTGGTTGTTGGGGAGACGGATTACTGCTATATACCTCTTTTCTTTGTATGTAAATCATGATATAGGGTCAGAAGATAGATGATGGGTGGTAATGAGATACGGGTATCAATATATCATTGGTTAAAATACTGCTTGCCTCTGTTCGTCGTTCGGTGATGATCTCTAACTAATCGGTGGCTGATTTCGCGCTGAAAGGAAGACGAAGTCAAAGTACACACTTTGCTTCTATAATAACTAATGTTGCGGAAGGAAAGTTTGCAGATTCCCCACTGCTTTCTGTAAAATTAGATAAATACACTCTGTGTATCTTTCATCGTATTCGGTCAAAATAAAGCATAGTGCAACACGGTCCACAAAATCTTCTACCAAAAGCGAAGCTCCGTAAATATCTAAGAGAATTTTATTAACCAAACACAAACATGGTTGCAATAATACCGAGAGCGATAAGAAAGTGCTGCAAAGTTAAAAAGCGAGCGAGCGGTGGCGGTAAACGGATTTTCACTGTGTACTGGTTTTGATTCATTGTCTTTTCTTCATTTTGTTGGACTGATGGGATGCTGTCAAAGATATTTTGGCTGTCAAACTTAGTTTTCGGTCAGTGGGCTAGGGTCCAAATCTTTTGGCATGCTTTACGAGAGAGAGGAAGAGAGGAAGATCGAATCGGCCTCCCTGAGTTTAACCTGTAATTACTGCTGTTTGGTTTCAATATAGATCTAAGATCTGTCTCTACCTCTGCCTCTTCCGGCCCTCTTGCCCTGCATCTAGCTCTTACTCGTTGCCATGTAGATTTAAATTTGGGGAGGAATGGATGTGGATATATGTAGGAGTTTCGCAGGTTTATTGTTACAGAGTTAGCATGTTAAGGATAGATGGGATGTGAATTACGGATGATTCACTTTGCTGGCCTTGAGGCCGTATCTTAGGGGGATGAAAGGATGGATGGATGAACGGATTAGATGGGTATAAAGATGTCTTCTGCTTGTGCAATATTTTTACTCTAATGCAGATAGAAAATCATATTGCTTTTTCCTCCTTATGTAGGGTTTTACCAGGAAGATGGACTTTAGATCTTGATATGAGTTCTAATGACTAGTGAATGTCAATTTCAGATTCTTATTCTTGCATAGGGGTTTGTGGTTATTCGTTCGATCGTTTGTCTACTTACTAGTCTGCTGTCAAGTCCCAATACTATCATTTGCTTTCGATGCTTGATAAAATCAACGTTTCAGAATAAATCTTACATTTAATAATTCAATGGATTCTTTTCTAACATAAAGTGCGAGGCTTGGGTGCAGGTTTGACAAGGCAGGCAGGGTCACAATAGTATGAGCCTCCAAGGTCGCAGATTATGCTTGAAGTGTAAGAAAGCTGTCTGGCGAGAGATATATAAGATTTTAGACCAGCGTTGACTGTCCGAGGCTGGTTATGAGATTCTGCAGGTTGAAATGAAGAACGCTTGGCGGTGAAGGGATAAAAATACTGCTTCGTTTAGACACAATACTGTTTCTATAATGCCATTATCGTTGATTGTGGATGCCCACCTTAAGGATTCCTGTTCGAAGAATTATTTCATTCTCTATTAGATGGACTTCTTTCAACCTCAGGAAAGAAGGCTGATCTAGTCTCAGGACATTCACTGTCATATGCATAGTTGCGGAATTCGCATGCACTATATTGTCGTGCATTTACCTGCTGCCATTAATCAATTCACATTTAGCAAATCTCTATCTTCTTTTACCTTTCGAAAGTTATCAGAGCCAGAAGCTAGCGAAATCAACTTCTCATATTACTTGTTCGTGCGTTATCCAGTTGTGTTACCTCGCAGCTTTCCTATCTGGCAACGAAATTATATCCATCGCTCTCATCATTTTTTAGTCCATGGAGGAGTTGCATTCTGCAATTGTTTTGCATCTATATAAGGATTATTTTCTGTCGCATCCGGCGGCTGTTTAGATCTCATTCACTTCTATAGAAATGAATATATGCATAAACACGTAACTTAAGGCATTGGTCGACCACTTTAACAAAACTTTACAGAACGTCACGGCGACATGACTGAGGATAGTTGTGCTGCTCTCCTAAGTTCCTTATAGTTTCCTAAAAGTCGCCTTGCATCACAGATCATGCCACTTATTTCTGACAGCATTTCGAAATTCGCAGCAGTCTATGAAATTCTATTGCTGCCAAATGATTATTTGCTGTCAAGTAGCTTCTCGCCATATACTCGGATCTTTGACTGGCTAATTTTTATACCTGAATGGAAGGTTCAACTTTAGTTGCCATTGCTCTCATGAAACATATAAACATAAATACCTGCCATTCGTATTGCTCGATATAGCGACAGATTCTGATCTAATGGAAGATAAATGAGGAATAGAGAGCATGTGGTAGGCTGAGAAGGTAATATATTGGTTTGGACATAAGGTAGGTGATGTATGAAAATTGATGTGCACTTCTCAGAACACCCACTCGCAAGTAGTGTTTGACCCTTTTAATCTCACAATTAAATCATCTCTCTAAAACCAAGGTTTATTGCCGGGCTTCATCACTTCCATAGAACCAAATGCATGAATCCTATCATCTTTTTTTTCAAGCATTACATCAAACACGAGAGGTTTAGCCTAGTTTTCTTTCAGTCAATGCCTTTGAAGTCATGTTTTGTGAGGCACAAGTCACGTGGGGACCCCCTATTTGATTTAGCGAAAAAGAATAGGGGTCCTGGGTCCTAGATTAGTAGGCCTTCAGTGAGTCACAAGGAAGTTATTTCATAGCTCAGGTTATAATTTGATCCGGATCGCACAAAACTCCAGCTTCTTCATCTTCTCAACAATCACCACCAAAAAATATGAAGTAATACATCATAATAAAAAGCCGCCTCAGATCCAAAATGTCCAGCATCAGAAGACCACAAAAGGCGCCGAAGGGTCTAGTCTTCAATTCAATTTCACCAAAACGAAATCTTGACGAGAGCTCTTCCCCTGATCATGGACCCAAAGTGAAACGACAACGCGAAACCTCACCGCCGCCACAACTCAGCGTCAAGACCCGTATTCTCATTTTATCAGACACCTACGGCGTGGTAGCTCTCCCGGAAAGAATAACTGAACCCGTAGATATCGTGCTTCACTGTGGGGATCTATCACAGGGCGGGGAATTGGATTCCTATCGCAAAACTATTGCTCTGCTGTCATCCATCAAAGCCCCTTTGAAACTTGTCATCCCAGGAAACCATGATCTCAGTCTAGACAAAAACTACTGATCTGCAAACTGCAAGCCAGAAGGGGTTCATATTCCTTCAGAAGCTAGGGCTATATGGAATGAGAAGGAGGCGCAAGATGCGGGTATCAAACTCCTGGAGACCGGAATGCATGAGCTTATACTAGAGAACGGGGGAATGTTGAGAATATACGCAAGTTCTGCTACTCCCATCCCAATTCAGGGTGCAGATTGGGCGTTCGGCTATGAGACTAATGAGGATATATATAATCCCGCTGGAACGGGAATTTCATACGGCATTAATACTTCGACTCCACGAACCGAAATCCCGGATGATACGAAAGTGGACATTATGATGACGCATGGACCTGCAAAATACCAGTTGGACAAGATGAGAAATGGGGACAGTGTTGGATGTCCGCATCTGTTCCGGGCGCTGAGGAGGATACGACCGAGAGTTCATGCATTTGGACACGTGCATAATAGCTGGGGTGTATCTCGCATCTTGTGGGAAGAAAAACGGTGGCCTTTGCCTGCAGATGACGACGGCTTTGATGATGGGGTTAAGGGGAAGAAAGCGGTGCGAGTGAGCGATACTAATGATGTGCAGCTGATTGAAAGTATGGAGAGGAATGAGGGGATGGAAACACTGCTTATCAATGCTGCGCTTATGGGTGACGGTGGAAAGCTGGAAAGAGTGCCGTGGGTGATTGAAATGGACCTTCCTTTGATGGAATGAAGTATTATATTGTATTGACCAGTTGCCAGTCGCAACGATCTGAATATATCGAATTTTGAGTGGGGCGTTGGGACTAAAGGATTATACCCATCCATCATAACAATACCAGACATCTCGAAATACCTAATATTCCAACCTGAATATTAAACTGTTAGAAATTCCTACAAGCCAACTTCTATCTTGGTATTACCTACCTCAGTAAGTAACGTGTGAAGTCATGTGACGAGAGTACTCGATCGTCATTTTAGCTATATCTGATATGGATTACCTGCAGTAATAAGAGTCTGCAAAGAGAGTATCGATTTCACCAAGCAGTCAGAATAGAAGTCATTAACTTGTCCAATATGCAGCTCGCTACTTTAAGCCCAAATAAGGAATTTCAGCACGTGCCTTCGGACTGTTAGATAAAATCCGCTTTTGAACCCCTTCCCTCGCTTCTCTGCATTTGCGAAGCTTTCGGGACTACAGAACTCCCCGCACAGCGGAACATAAGACCTAAGCTTCATTGCTCCGTCTTTGAGTCATGGCGTCGCATCCATGAAATAAATACTATTAAGGCAGAGCCCGCTGCCACAATGACGGCACCAAGGTGTATCAGAACAGGCACTTCAAGACCATCCAGGCACTTCAAGACTATTCAGTAACCATCACCGCCAATGTCGAGCCCCAACATCCTCATCTCAGGATCCGGCATCGCGGGCAGTGTTTTCGCATTCTGGCTTCTCCGCGCCTACCCCGACGCTACCATCACTATAGTAGAACGCGACCCCTCCCTCCGCTTGACAGGTGCTAGCGTTGATATACGCAGCACGGCCGTAGATGTCATTAAAAGGATGGGCGCCGAACAGGAGATCCGCACCAAGAGCACAAAGGAAGAGGGCGTGCAATTCGTAGACGCGCAGGGCAGGGCCGCGGCAACGCTGCGAGCGAGCGGTCGGTCAGACATCCAGAGCATCACATCGGAATTCGAGATCTACCGCGGCGAGCTCGCGAAGATCTTTATGGACCCGATCAAAACACGAGTGAAGCTTATCTTTGACGAATCGGTTGATAGTTTTGAGCAGCGTGATGAAGGCGTGGTGGTCACGTTTGCAAGGAGCAAGGAAGTGAAAGCGTATGATTTGATGGTGGCTGCTGATGGTTTTGGCTCGAGGATCCGCGGTTTGATGCTGGATACTAAATCGCAGGAGCAAGTCTACGACGAAGGTGTTCATATAGCGTACTTCACCATCAAGAGCGACATGCTCCAGGGCAGCCGTTTGGCAAAATGGTATAACGCGCCGGGTGGACGTGTGGTATTCCTGCGTCCTGATAACGATCCTGATGGGCGCACGAGAGGCAATCTCATGAACATAACGACGAGTGCAGATGTCGAGACGAAGGAGAGACTCAACAGAGCTTTTCGCGAGGGAAACGAAAGCTACATGACGCTTATGGAAGAGATGTTCGGCGACGCGGGCTGGGTGGCTCCCGAGGTGTTGCAGGGCATGCGCGAGAGCGATGACTTCTACTGTTCGCTGTTCGGGCAGATCAGAGCACCCAAGTTACAGAGTGGCCGCGTGGTCCTGCTAGGCGATGCCGGCTACGCGACGCCTGGCTTTGGTACCAGTCTGGCCATCATTGGTGGCTACGTGCTTGCTGGAGAGCTGTCGAATCATCCTGGCGATGTCAAGACGGCTTTGCAGCGGTATGAAGGGCTCATGGCGCCGTTTGTAAAGGAGGCGCAAGGTGGGGATAAGGCCATGCAGTATTTCAACCCGCAGACGCAGACGGGTATTAGAATCCGCAATGCGCTTTTGGGGTTTGTAACTGGGATGAGGCTAGATAGGTTGGCGATGGCTGGAGCTGCGATGCTGGGTTGGGAGACGAAACTATCGATGCCTGATTATCAATGGCCGGTAAAGGGAAAGTGATGATCTTGCTTCCTGGAGAAGTGGTATAGGTTTCTCCCCTCTTGTATAATACCTCCTTGTATTAGTAACCTCTAATATAACGCCCCTTTTGTATGAGTCCCCTCTCATATTCAGAATAAGAAGAGCAGGCTTGCTATTTCAAGAACCCTTCCTACCACCGCGGGGCAAACTATTCAGACGCGGGGTAGAATTCAGGGGGTAATTTGGAGACACCGAAAAACGCATGATATGTGAGAGGTCCAAATAGATGTATTTCCATAATTCGAATCATCTCCCCAAGCTACCCACAACACTCCCAACCATAACCGCAACCTCCCTCTCCCAGTTCCCTTCTACACCCCTCCTTTCCTTCTCCCCCAATCCACTCGGCGCCTGACTCCCCCTAATCACACACTCTCTAATCGCATCCCTAACGCCATTTCGATTACTCTTCAACGTCCGCGCGCTAACACCACCTCTATTCATAATCTCCATAACCTTCGTGCTCAAGCCCCCCGCTAACGTCCTCCAGAAATAACTCGCTAGTGATCCGGTCTCCAGACTTGTTAACAAGGGTTGTAAGAAATTGGGTGGCGGAAGAAAAGATGGAAGAAGGGGGTGCGTTGGTGGGACGGTGGTGGATAGAAGGGAGGATAAGGCGAGGATGTTCTGACAACGCGCGGAGATCTCGAGGAGTGTGCGGTCGAGGGTGGGGAGTGTGGCTAGGGCGCGGGAGAGGGATGCGAGGGAGGAGGTGAGAGCTGTGCGGAGGTAATCTTGCAATGAATGTAATAGTAATTCCGGCTCCCATTTTTCAAACTTCTTACTACTCGTCTTGGAGGCATCGGGGACAGGGGATAGGAGGTAGAGGGAGAGTAGCGCGGATGTGGTACGCGATTTGGTGTCGGCTGTTTGGGCGTATGTTGTTGTGTTTGTGCCGGTTGAGAGATTGCTCATGGAGAACTCCCGGGTGATCTGTTGGGATTTCGAGAGCACTACTCGTTCGGCGGGGGTTATGGTTGTGTTTTGTAATGTCCGTATTACTTCCACCCGTTCCATGCCATGTCCTTCTTCTCCTGGTCCATTCTTGTAAAATAGTTCGCGTAGACCGAGTAATGTATTCGAGCATCTTACTAGGGCTCTATGATCCTCCTTCTGCCCTTGTGTCTTGACTGGGTTTCCTGTCCCTGCTACTTCGGCAAGCTGAATCTCCAATTGTCGTCCTAGTTGCAGACATCGCCCTA
This sequence comes from Lachnellula subtilissima, assembly GCA_007821545.1. Classification (NCBI taxonomy): domain Eukaryota; kingdom Fungi; phylum Ascomycota; class Leotiomycetes; order Helotiales; family Lachnaceae; genus Lachnellula; species Lachnellula subtilissima. The sequence continues at coordinate 25,257 of QGMJ01000242.1, forward strand.
CTGACCGCCCCAATCGGACTGTTTCCCATAATCTTAAGGCCACAGCCTTCACCTCCTCAGCTGTCTCGTATCGCACCAGAACCTCCTTCTCCAGTCTCTTATATCCATCATTCAAGCTCGCTACCTGCGAGTCTATCTCTTGTACTATTCGCGCGCTCGATGCTGTTTGTTCTTGTGTATGTGTGAGGAGAGGAAGTGCGCTTTTGGTGGTGAGGGTGTCAATATGGGTATTTATCTCCTGGGCGTCGAAAAGTACTCTTGAAAGGGGTGTCGAGAGGTCGAGTGGGGTGTCGGTGGGGTTGTTGGTAGTGAGGACTAGGGAGTTTTGCGAATGTCGAGGGGGAGAAGGAGGGGGAGAGGAAGGTTTCGTAGTCTATGTAAGACGTATCCTCTTCTTCCGTGGTCATGGTGGTGGGTTGAGACGGTGTTCAGGTCTTGCCATTGAGCTTCAATAGGTTAGACCTAGAGAGGATGCTTGATGTCGGATATGGACGGTTCTTGAAGCTGTTGTTTTAGACCCTTGAAATGTTGCCTTTCTTCAGTGAGGCTGCACGCATGGATCACCTATCGGTCTGTTGTTCTTATCGGGTGTGGCTGGAATCACGGCATGCATGGTTGGTGGTGGCTATGATCTCCTTCGCATTGGATTCCGTACAGGTAGAGGGAGTTCAGAAATGTTATTTCCTTATGATATCAGATCCAGAGTTAATTTATCCCTCATGATCTGAATCAATATTTATTACTAAGTATGGCTGGATTTCAAGTAACTAGGAATAAGTAAGAGACATAAAGTTATTTCTGCCCCTCCGGAGCTTGCGGATGGCTTATAGTATCGAAGATTTAGCGGCGGCTCATCTATTTATACAACCTGCATGTTGGAGCTCTTCCCCACACTCACTCCACGTACAGCATCTCCCTCTCCCATGAAAATTTTCTAGAAAGGGGAGAGCGCAACATTCTGGTCCCGGTATGCATCAGTAGGGGCAGCTCTGTCTGTATTCCATCTCTCTGCTACCTCCGTCAACATGGGCCTCATCAACGTCCGCGATCTCCTCGCATTCCCCCAGGGCGACAACACCACCGATACCCTCATTGGAGGCATCCATTGGAACCTCACGACTTTGAAGCATTGGAACTACACCTACTACTCGAATGGCACCTTTTCAAATGGCTCCCGATGCTTCCTCCTTTTCGAACCGTACACTCCACACCTCCTTCAGAACGGCACATTTCTCAATAGCACATCATGCTATTCCCCAATCGAACCGTTGCAGACACGATCGAAAGTCGGGCTGGGATTTGCATGTATATTCGCCCTGAGCCTTATGTTTACATTCATCAATCTGAGGAAACATGGGAGGCTGTTTCTACCAACAGAAAAACGATTCCGCGCGGTCGGAAGAAGATGGCAGTGGTATTGGATGCTGGCAGTCGCGGCCTTTGCGATTATCAGCAGTATCATGGGCGTGGATGTGGATCGATATTATCTACCAGAATTACCAATCGTCTTGTCGAACTTCTTCTGGTTTCTGATGTTGCCGACTACAATGTGTATTGTATGGGAAAGCGTGCGGCATTGGGGTAGCTGGCAAGAAAGACAAATGATTGATCCGAACCCCTTTTTACTTCGGCAAGACGACCGGCGAAGTAAAGTAGAGTTCTTTTTGCCGTTGGTGTTCTACTTTTGTGCTTGGCTGGTATATTACCTGACATTGTCTAAGGGCGAGGCTGACCTCGATAATAGAATTTCTTCATGATAGTTCCACGGACTTGGTCTGCTATTGAACGACAACGAGATCCCGATCAAGCGCGGCTGCAAGCAGAACCTGTTGCTACTGACGCCCGATTTAAAGTTGCGGCATTTTTCCTCTTTGGTGGCTGGCTCACCACAGTCTTCTCCCTCCACCACTCCATCAAACACTACAAACCCCGGAACCGCGGAGTATTCAACCGAATGTTCGGAATCGTCAGATACATACCTATCAAATTTCTCTTCACACTCCCACTCTCCCTGTTAATGATTGGATACGAAGCCGCATGTGCATTCGACTTCTCCGTATCCCCACTCAACTACAACACGAATCTCGCCATAATGTTCGGCCTAGGCTGGGCACCCATAGCCCTCATCTTTGTGGTCTATGAAATAGCAGGATATTTCGATCCCAACGAAGACCGCGAGCTCCTCCGACAACGCCGTGTCCGCGGTATCGAAGCAGACCAGGAAATCGGTATCACGAAGAAGCCACACTGGTGGTCACGACTGCACGGCGAAAACCGCGCTCTTAATATCCACGACCGCATTGCGCGAAATGTATCAGAGATAGGGGGCGGGAGAGCAACGACGAAGAATCTAGAGCGAGGTATTGAAATGGGTAATATGCCAGCAAGCAAGAAGAACGACGGTCATAGACCACCTGAAAATATCGAGTCTATCCGTGCAGCAGCCAGCTTGCTATTTCCCAATTCAACAAACGAGGAGACTCAAGAGCGGTTTACTGATGCACCGCTGACTGGGAGAGGACGAACTCCTGGAACTAGTGCGCGTCCGACCTCCAGTACGAGAAATGAGACGAGAAGAGAATTCAGTGATCGCAGTAATAGCTCGAATAGTAGTGTTACTCTCGGTGCGCAGCCGCAACAGATTCGGTCTATGCTGGATGTTTAACGGGATTGTATTATGCAATTGGGACAAGGCATTGAAAAGGAGGGATGAATGGCAACTGGCGTTTCGGTACCCTTAAACAGGGAGGTTCCTCGGAATTTGATACTGCATAATTAACGTCGTTATGACGGGGTATGGTTGGGGAGCATTTGGATGGGGGGCATCTGAACGGGGATACTCCATATAATATTTTAGACTAGGTATTGATACAAGTATCTGCCGCTTTCATCTAATAAGTGCCTAAGCCGAACACCCTTTCACAGCCTAGCTAACCAGACCATATCATTTACGCAAGGCTGGGTATCAGTCATCAATTACCTTCCTAATGTCATATTTACGCTTTATTGGAAGCTTCATAAATCATAATAAAGCAAGTACACTTAATTAAGAAGAGAGAGGAGACGATCGGGTGGGGCATACTGTCTCGGTCAAGTGCCTAAGTGGGTAGGTATACTTTACCGAGAAAAAGGGGGTGCGCTTCCTGACTAAGTGCTTGATGAGATGTCCGACGAAGTGTATAAACAGCTGTTGGCAATAGAACGACGGGGAAAACCAGTCCAGTGACTCTATGCCCTTACAGGCACATTATATTCTCGAATTGGTATTGATTCCTGTCGTGAACAGATACTTCAGACGAATTAGAACATTTGGGCCGTTTTAGTCTAGCTGGTCAGCGCATGATGCACTTCCTTGATTAGGCAGGCTCATGATTAAACAATTACTGAAAGTAAGCGACTAGATAATGAATTTGTGATATCATTTTATTCTTAGTAGTGTCTATTATCTTCCATCACACAATAGCGTGCCTCTACGCTAATAATTCGTGTACATGCCCTGGCTTATCCCGAACTTTTACAACTCCTCCATCAGCAGCCTCTATAATCTCACCACCGCCAGCCTCTATCGGCAACATCGACACGCTTTCCGTTGCCGCTAACTCTGATTTTCCAATTCCGAACCCAAAAATTTCCGTTTCATTCCCACCTCCTGTTTTTAATACATTGGCGCGCTTCCGTCTAATAAAGAGCCAACCAGCCGCAAAGGCAAAAAACGCGAGAAGTATAAAGCCCACTGCTATGCCCGCCTTTGCGCCACTTGAAAGAGAGGACTTTGAAGGTTGTGGAGTGGGGCTTTGAGTGGGCATGGACGATGCTGTAGAGACGAGAGTGCTGCTCGTGGGTGTGGCTGGTTGGAAATCCGTCGATTGCCATCGAATCGAGACGCCGTATGCATTCAGCCCGACTTGCAATACCGTAGGCGCCTTAATCGTCGAGCCAGATGTAACAGTGATGACATCCACTGTTGTTCTGCCCCCGAGATTTGAGGTGCACGGGTCCGTGACGTGGAGCTGCGAGGCCCAGGAATCGGCACTTACGTTTGCTTTGACATATGGGCCACCTGTGGCGGTTGGGCTGCGGAGAGTTAACTGTGCTTCTTGGGAACTGCTTCGAGGTTGTAGTGTAGTCTTCTTACCAGCATAAGCCTTGCGTTTCTGTCACTGGGCCGACAATGTTGAGACTCGTTGATGCTACAACATAGCCGCTTGGACAAAGGCCCGGGGAGAACCACTGTGCAGTGGAGTCCCAACCAGGAGGATAGCAAGTTGTTGCGCCTGCGCTTTGTGGGGGGCCCATAGCGACATAGTCGTGGAATTCGGTTGTCGCAGACTCACCCTCACCGAATGAGTAGAGTAGTGTGCTGTAATAAAGGTCTGTCAGACATGACGGCGCTGGTGTAAAGGTTGTCGTTAGTGCTGGTATTGTCGAGGCTGTCTGGGCGATGGTTGAAGAAACCATATTTGAGCCGCTACAAGAGCTTGCGGTGAAGTTACGGAGGGACGCAGTCTGAGAGTTGGAAATCACGTCGCTCGCACCTCGTCGAATGCTAAAGACCCCTGCATTACAGCGCCGCAAAGGCCTCAGACTTCAGGGGTTGCCAATGACTGTTGTTAACAAATTCTGCGGCCCCCACCCAGCAGAGCCCCAAAACGGACCAATTCGGGTCCCGAAAGGCTTCCTGGCATCCTGCCCGTCCGTTCTGCAAGCATCGCCACTTTAATCTTTTATTGAAAATCCGAGACGTAAAGGAAGAGAAATGTATGTCATCAATTGAGAGAATGTGCTACGGATGTAAGGCTCCAATACTTACTACCATTCTAAAAGTCGTATTTGAAGAACTGTGAAAAAAGAAGCAAGACAGAGAGGATGTTGATCAAGCGTCAGGGGCTAAGCGAGTGGGATCCTTTAATACTACCTCAGATACAGCTGGCCAATCAGATCGAGATTTTCGGAACAAATTAGAGGCTAAGCCATGCGCACTAGTGCCCATCTAATATACACCTAACGATTCTATAAATATCTTGTAAAATATGCTGGTCGAGAGTGCGGCAATCAAAAGACAAATATGATAATAAGTAGCTTTCCTCATTTGCTACTTAATGATAATCTGTTTATTATCGTTACAATACCTACTGCGCTAAGCTTTTATTACTCAAAATGAGATTTTTACCGAGACAAGCACAGTTTATACAAACTCAATACTATAACAGGTCTAGGCAGACAATACCGGTTCCTTGAATTTCCTCGCGCAAGTCTCGAGCACGGCTTCACTTAACACATATATGAATCCCTACGCAATCAAGAAGACACATTATCTTCCTCCACTCCTTCTTGATCTGCACTACCTTCTTCAGTGTTGACTTGAATAAGTAACTCTTTGGTCCTGGGACCAGTATACGTCCTATACAATCTTTAGTATGCTCCTCGTTGAATGGATGGGACACCTACCTCCTTGCACCAGCAAACCACCATCCCAAACTGAACACAGCAATGAAAGCCGCCACGGCGGACGCATAGTTCATATTCAACGCCGTTATTGGTCTAATGGTGGGGAACAATAGAATAATGCTAATGAAAAACACCCAAGTGCACGTAATGGCATTAATGGGCTTCTGCCACAAACCAAGCTGATATGGACCGGGAACGAATTGAATATGGTTGGCGTAGATATTGCGTGCTAATATCACGAGCGCATACGAAAAGTCAAGGGCCGGCGCAGTGATGTTGAAGATGGCGACTATGGTTAGTGTGGATCCGATGCCAATGAGTGTCATGCAGCTACAAAAGCCGACGCAGAGCCAGACTGCGTTGACAGGAGTCCTAGTATGCTGATTGATTTTGGAAAAGAAGCTATGATGGTAAAATTAGTAAGTAATATAAGCATACCGAGCAGGAGTACATACCGGGAAAACGGAATGGCTCCATCGCGGGCAAAGGCATAGGTCATCCGGGTCATAGCCATCATAGCAGAGGCGCCAGTAAAGGCCTGGACTAGTATCACGAAGAACCACATCGCTGTGCCACCCTTCCTGCCACCCGCGTTCAAGAAAATCTGCGCAGCGGGAAGTCCAGTCGGGCTTTTCACCACGGCATTTAGATCGTCAATACAGAAGCAAAACGTGATTGTCATGAGCCATCCGACAATGCCCGTAATAGTGACAGACCATCTGATTGCTCTCGGGCCTCGAATAGCTGCATCATGGGTTTCTTCTGACATGTGAGTTGTGCTGTCGTAGTCGGTCATAACCCATGCGACGGAGAGGAAGCTGAGGAGAAATGAGAAGCCGGTTCCCCAACCAGAACCGTCGATGAAGTGCCCGAAGACCCATTGCGCGTTCTGTTTGTTGGGGGTGAGAGCGAGAAGTGCGATACAGATGGCAAGCGAACCGAGAATGTTGATGGGTCCGAACCAGAGCTCGATTTCATGCAGCTTCTTGGTTGTCAGGGAGCAGATCACTCCAAAGAAGACCAAAAGAGCTATCGTTAGGAGGACGATTTGTAGCGGGGTTCTGATCGAAGTTAGTAATGTGATGACAAAATGAATAGATAGTGAGATCTTGTACGGTGTATAAGCGTATGTTCCCGCCACGCTGTCGTATTTTGAATTCATGACTGCCCCAGCAAGCGTCATTTGGCTGACAGTATAAGAGACACTAGCAACTCCAGCTCCTTGTCCCAAAAGATTAAGCCAGCCAATAACCCAGGCCCACAACGCTGCATGCTCAGGAGGGACGACGCTTTTGGTCACAAAGTACATGCCGCCAGCAGTTGGGTAGGCGGAAACGAGTTCGGAAACTGTGAATCTTAAATATCAGACTTGTCTCGCTTTTGAAAATGTGGCTTTTGTACCTGACGCGGATGTAAATGAAGCCATGATTGACCCAATGAACCATGCCCATACAGCAGCTGCGGGGCCACCGAGGCTGAGGGGAGTTCCGTACGTAGCAGGAACGGAGCCTAAAACACCAAGCACGGAGACAGCGTATGATAGAATGGACCATTGGTTGAAATGCCGGCTCATGTCCTACAGCTGCGTCAATATAGACAATGCAGGAACCGCACTAGAGATTCAAACCTGCTTATAGCCAATTTGGGCGAGTAATCGCTCGTCATCATCTTGAATTGTGGCCATCTCATGAAACTGATGATTTGTTCCTCCTGTAGCCGAGCTCGTGGAGATTGTCGCAACAGGACTTTTCTCATCTTGAGACGCCATTGTAAGTATCAATCAGAGTACTGCACTTTGGAAGGAGTGAAAGAAGAGCTCCCGCGAGCGCTTTTAAAATTGAGGAGAAATAAGAATTGGGGAAGTTACACAACGAATAACGAATTCGACGTGCTCGATGCTCGAGCTCGAATCGGATCAACGGCTTGTGCCACTCTCTCGACAGAGACAGTTTATTTTAGTGAACTCGGCTTCCACCACCCAGGGTGGTATAAAGTTCCGATATGGATCTCGGTTACTAGTTCAAAGTATATAGGGACGACTATAGGTCCTCAAAAGTGATAGGAGAGCTGCCTATCCGAAGGGTTCAAGCAAGCCGATGCAGTTGGTCACACCATACTTGTTCTAGGACATTCCAATATTAGAGATCTGCTATAAGCAAAGAAGATATGAACCGACATATAGGGATAGCCACGCTTGGCTAAAGAGTCGAGGAAATTGAGACTTGTGTCGGGAGCTGGCCGGGAAGGCGCGGGATGTAATATTCGGTCCGAACCGAAGCACACCTGTAGCCGACGCGAAGGGGGGAAATTATAATCCAAGACCGTAGAACCTCACGACACAGACCGTATAATGGGTACTATTGAGTACATATCGTGAAGCTACTTGGGTGTCGTCAAATTGAAGAAGTATAGAATTGCGATCAACGGCACGGTGCACAAAGAGGGCCAAGCTTCTCGCCCATACAGCCCACATCCACATCCACATTCCCGTCACACAGATTTGTCAAACATGCACTTCGCGCAAAGTGCATGTGCCACGTGTATGTTCAACAGCTTCAACACCAATAATGAAATGTTGTGAACCTTGACGGCTTGGAAGATCTTATCATCTTTCGGCGGTTGATACCCGAAAATAAGAGCTGTTCCTCGACTTCGGAGCTCTCGACATTGCAGACGGAAACGCTCGATAAGATACGCCACAATAAAAGAATGGAAGAGTAAGGTAGGTAAGTGTGAGCGGGAAACCGTTGATTAGTGTCCTAGCAGCTTGGGCTGGGTGTTAAATATGCAGCCACAGTTCCTGCGCGCGTTTGGAACGGCCGTTCATTCGTAGGAAGACGCCCGATGGATCAAAATGGAAGGTGTCACTGTTTCCCAATGTCCCTAAGAAGCTTTTCCGTGCCATTTGACGACATGTTCCGCCGTTGGGAGGTTGTATTACGATAGAAATATTGATTCGGGTTAGATATTCAATCCAACTCTACTTTGATCGTTCATTCTTGATAGTCACAATTTAGACCTGGCGTAGCTGCTGCTATATGGGCAAATCGGGAATGCATTATCGCGCCACCTAGTCAGTAGAAGGTGAAGACCCTGAAAGTCTTCTTTATATGTCAATATTCCAGTTCGTTAGAATATTCCCTGCATCTACTGTGCCTCCCATTAAACCCTTCTATAGTAAAAGGTACTTGAAAATTAGCGGATGGCGACTGTAACTGTCCCAACATAGTAGCTTCATCTACAGCGGATAATTCGCTGCAATGAAATTCTTCTCTAGGACTGAGTAGTACGGCTAATGTGACCCTAAAAAATGAACATCAATAACAATAGCTACTTGTTTGAAGTCTGCTCCTAAGGCCATATTGGCTCCATAATCAGATATTTCACGCCTTGTACAAGGCTTGGATTTTACAAACCATAGGGCTTATCAAAGCTCCTTAGAGAATAAGGCTTTAACCCTAGAAGTTAGTATAAGATTAGCTATGTAGTAGGAGTGCCAGACTCAAGAGATAGAGTAGAGTGAAGGCTACTATAAAAATTCAACAGTTCCTTGAAACTACAGAATCTTAGTATATCCGAGCGACCATCTTACAAAGCATTAACTGCTATAAACTTTTAAGGTCTTCTATATAAAAAGTCTCTGCTACTCAAAATCATGTGGATAGGGTAGATAAGCACCAATTTATAATATGCTACGCAGCGAGGGACAACCAAAGAGAGTGCTACTCTCTTCTACCTAGTATAGGAGGCATAAGTCATACAGACTTAAAGGGTTTATACCCGACGGGATTTTTATAGAGAACGCCGTAAAACAATATAGGAGTTAAGCATCTATCCGATCCGGAAGTGCCGATATATAAAAGACCCAGCTCTCGCACTACATATCCAGTCAATTTTATTTCTCACCAACACGAGCTGCGAAAGTGGCCTGCCGTGATATGCTTCAATAAGGTTTGTATGAGTGACCTGCGCCAGTAACACCACTTGACCTGTCGGCATTGCGCCTCTCATAAGCATCAGCATCAGCATCAGCTTTACGCGTCGCTTAAGCCACGACACTGTACTACATTAGCATTATTGGCCATGAATTATCTAAAGTCGTATAGAAGTAAGCCTCAGCTAAGAATGTGGGATTAGGCAGTCAATGTATTGCCGTTTCATATTCTCTTTTCTATCATCAGCTTAGTTGACCCACTTATGGAATTGCCACTCGTATTCAGATCCGTATTTAAAGGCCATAGTCTCCTCAGAAATTTCTCTATCAAACTCACACCACTCCTCGAAAATTTCATAATCTTCTTACCCAATTACTTCCAGTCTCTCAAAATGCAGTTCTCTGCTCTCGCCTCCCTCGCCTTCGGCCTCGTCAGCACCATGACCGTCTCTGCTCTTCCAAACAACCCCACGTTCCTTGAAGTCCGCCAGACAACTTGCAACCCAGGACAGTCCTATTGCCAAGTGTGCCAGCCCCATACCGATGGCTTCCCACCAAATTGCGAGGTAGGTTTTCTGCTACCACTGTCACTGCATTGTTCGAACTTGAAAAGCTAACATTTAAAAGGGAGTTTGTAATGCCGAGGGAACTGCGATTACAGTTACCAAGCAATGCCCAACCGTGTGTGCAACCGAATGCGAGTTCGACAGTTGCCCATTAATCTGCGATTAAGTTGGAGGAATTATAGTGCTTTTGTAATAGCACTAGTAAAGTAAAGAAAAATGATTTAAGGTAGAGTCTGGTAGCAAGATAATAAGACATATCTGGAGCCTAAATTTAAATCCCTTGTACTTGACCTAAAGGTATGCTCCTTTAGCCGCTGTTTTGAGCACTTATAATCTGACGACGGATGACTTTAACCGGTCAAATACTCCCACCATGCCATATTGCTATAAATTTCAAGTTAATTAAACGGTCTGTTCATCATAGCTTTAAGGTGTTCAAGTGAGACATCTTTAAGAGTTACTTCCTTTGCATCCAAACTCGAATGATCGGTACATTGGCGTTGTCTGACTTGTCTCCATCGTAAATCTTTCAAGAGGTCTTAATACTCTTCTTCGCTTGATATAAAATGATTGTGGGATAATATCCTTCGTAGCCAGAAATGGACTTTTATTTTCATTGTAACATTTTTACTATAACAGTAATAAGAATTATTAGGCCTATACTTATACAATTGCCGAGGTACTCCATACTGTGTATGCCACAAGGGCGTCTGCATTTACTTGATGTGGTATTAGGCTGCGAGATTCTCTCTAGGTTCCTTGACAGTCCGTTCGCTCGCAATATTAAAGAGGTCCAAGCCTCTGCAAGATGATACCTTCGCTTCCCCTATTCTGGAAATAAGGGTGGCGCGGGGTACTGTAGATGACCCCGCACTTGCAATGACTCAGCAAGTCAACGAACGCGTCGCGTCGCGTCGTGTCTCGTCTTTTCAAAGCACACTGTCTGCTGCTCTGCCATCCTTCCATCAATCGTCGCTGCTACTTGTACTGTTATCCAATTCTCCGCTGTTGGTACGACACCCGATCCTATGCTATCATCTGCTCCTTACGAGTAAGTGGATCACAATTACGAGAACATTAGTGCACGCTTCATTTGGTTAAGCCGGCAACTATCAGTATAACCATGAGTATCCCAGGGTGAGACATGCTATTACCATCCCCATCCAATGATCATCTGCGCTAAGCACAATAGTAAATAGGCTCTGGGACAAACTTGGGCAAGGAAAGGTCATTGAGATAGCTGCCTACGCGACTCGACACTTCGAGCAGCACAAACGGCCTTTGCGGATAGCGGTTGATGAAGCTATATGGAGATATAATTTCTATCTTCCTCCGTCGACAGTTACTCAGACACGTCGGAGTAAGTTTATCAGATCCTCCGCTCTTAATTCCATCTGATATTTGCAGCAGACTGCCCCCCCGCAAATCCGAACGAAAAAAAATATCTTATGGCGCGTTTTGCAACTGCTGCGGCTCAACATCCAACTCATTTTTGTGACAGATGGCCCGCACAGGCCCGCACAGGCCCAAGAAACGAAACCTCAATATACAATATGGGAACAATGATAATGAGACTGCTTCTGAGAGAGATGCTGCAAAATCTTGGTGTGCCATGGCATCGAGCACCAGCAGAAGCAGAAGCGGAATGTGCAACTTCTACCCTAGCTAAACACTTCCCCCATATCCCAGCGAAGTCTCCATTGTTGCGCCCAGCTGAGATCGGCAAGTCTCAGAGAGTGATTCTAGCAAATGCTCAAGGTTTTCAGTCATATGATCATGACTGACAAGGGGCTTGCCATCTAACTGTGAGCGCAGCCATTCTGGATCGACTCGTCTCGTAGTACATTCCCTCCCAGTTAGTGGACTCTCTGGAACAGACACAATTTTAGAGCTGTGCATCACATGAGGTGATAGGACAGCTTTCCATTCTCGCGGCAGAGCATCGAGAGCGGACCGCTCGGCGTTTGTGGATATTTGGATTCCTAGATGGCTGGCTAGGAAGATCAGGTAGTGCGCGAGAGTACGACATAGGTGCTGTTGCATTGCATCGAACAATGCTGCCTGCCTGGCGATTTCAGCGGGAGCCTGTTTAGATTCCGTATTAGCAAAGGAGAGGGGGAGGGGGGATGCTGAGATGGATCACACACCGGATCATCATTTTCCGACCAACAGCGTCCGAATAGAGAGGGATGGCGCTGGTTGCTGATAGAAGAGATCATGGTGAGTATCACATAAAACAACACCCTAGCTTCTTCCCCAGAACTCGACGAAAGGGATTGCGACGCCAGCTTCTTATCCAGGAAACGGAGACAGTTGTGAGCCGTCATTACCCCAATGTACTGAACATCGTCCTCCGCTAGGTCCTCGGTAGATGTCGGGACATCCGGCTCAACAAACACAAGGCGTTGGAAATCGATCGCTGTTTTCTTGCCAGTGACTGGTTCTACGAGCTCCAGAAATTGAACAGACGAAAAGCTAGAAACAACCAACATAGTGTTGCCATCATGCGGGGATATTTGGGTATCCGGTGGGTCGTCAACGTCGTAGAAAAAACCGGCATTGAACAAGATGTTAAGGCTGGAAGGTTTCAGATGCGTAGCATTTGCCCAGACCGTTTCTCGGATCTCTGGAGGCGGGAGAGCTGCGATAGAGATCAGTGTGAGGACTAGAGTATTAAGATAATCTGCTTACTTACCCTGCTCGAAAATACTAACAGTTGTGAGCAACGTCCTGATACAATCTGAGAAGCGCAAGGCTCTTCTATAATGTGTAGCTACAGCCTTCGAAGCTAGCTCCATACAGGAGCCGCAGGGATCACTCCCATCGCACTATATAACAAACACGTCAATGATTCGTTCATGAGATCCATTCTCTCGAGTACCGTAAGCAGGTATGTAACGTATGCACGCAGCACCTAATTTACTTACCTTCCTCTTCAACCACCGGCATCGAAGACAAGCGCCACGTTGCCGGACGACCGCTACTTCCTTCCGCCGCTCCGACTCAAACCTATTGCGGGGACGGGGCTGCTGCTTTCCTACGGGTGTTACGCGGAAACATGACAGAGAGTGGTTGGGAACTGATTCCAAGGCCCTGCGTTTGCGGGCTGGTTGGAAATTATCATTGGATTTTGCCATTGGCGGATGGATGCAGTGTGCTAGTAATAAAGTCTGTAAACACGATGTGGATAACTCGAAATGGATAGGACCGTGGTAGAGAGAGTATGTGACATTGTGATTATGGTAACAGTTGAGGTCTTGTATGTCAATCTATAAAGTATTCAGATCTAGTACAGTACTGTAGTGAGGCGAAATCCTGCGTATGCAGCTTTCCTGCCAATAAGGGGTTTGGATTTTAGCCGCTAGGCATATGTTCACCGGAAGGGCCGTTTTGGGATTAGTATGACCATCCATACTATAATCCTCTCACGTGAAGAATGGCATCTTGCATAATAGTGCAAAGATGACTTCAGTTATATATATTAGAATCTTAGAAATATTCAATTATCAGCAGTAAAGAGGACGGAGGTTAGGAAAAGCTTATGATAACTCAGTTAACATTATATATATACCTTCTTTCACTAGCTCAATAGCACAGACCCTAAACCCATACTTTAATATATCACAAACAGACTCTTCATCTCCGTATCAAGAATAGAGATACTAAAAATATCAGAGAGTATATTTCTTATTACATACTTTAGGCTATACTAGCGATTTCAATATGTTAGCAGCGCATTATATACTTTTTTGGAACACCGGAATCGCTACCCCTCCAATCTACTAGTGCGGGGTACCAAAGATAACCACCCACTTTTTATTTCCAGGACCCGAACTTTTCATGTCTTTGGTATTAGCTACCCTGTCTTCATCGTTAGTGTTAATTCACGTATATCCTCATTTAAACGTGATGGCACTTCACTCGTGAATCTTAGCTTAAATTCTTGATTCGCGAGTGAGTATACAGGAACTTATCTTGATATAGCTACACACTTACTCCATTAGGCGACCAAATCGGAAATCCCAATCCAATCCACTTCAATCCAATCCACTTCAATCCACTCCACTTCCTTTACCCCACCCTCGTGACACGTCCACGTCCGTCCCCTCATAATTCCCATTCGTCTCAACTCAGGATCGAGAAAGCCGTAACAGTCTAGAGAACTCCCTCGCTTCCTCCCAGTGAACCTACAACAACCAACCAGCCATGGCAAAACTAATCACCGTCGTTGGCGTAACAGGCAACCAAGGCGGCTCCGTCGCGCAGCGCTTCCTCAAAGACCCCAACTACCGCGTCCGCGGGCTAACGCGCAACGCGGCCTCA